>JAEIFX010000414.1:0-27087 GCA_018904325.1 Drosophila murphyi | reverse complement strand
TTTGACGGAGATATGGCCAATTAATATAATATATAAATTTGGATGAGTCTGATATTTTCTTTAAACGCAGTTTTGTTTTAAAATCGAGCAAATTCTAAAAAATACCTTCATATTTGAAGTGGGGCCATTTTTTGGGGAGATATGGCCATTAATATAATATATCATTTTAGATGAGTCTGAAGTCAATTTCCTTAAATGCAGTTTCGTTTCAGAAAATCGAGCAATTTCTAAAAGTAACTTCATATTTTATGTGGGGCCATTTTTGAGATACAAATAATTAATACAATATATAATTTTTAGATGAGTCTGAAGTCATTTTGTTTAAATGTGCAGTTTTGTTTCACAAATCGAGCAATTTCTAAAAATACCTTCATATTTGAAGTGGGGCCATTTTTGACGGAGATATGGCCATTAATATAATATATAAATTTGGAAGAGTCTGAAGACATTTTCTTTTAAACGCAGTTTTGTTTGGAAAATCGAGCAAATTCTAAAAATACCTTCATATTTGAAGTGGGGCCATTTTTGACGGAGATATGGCCATTAATACAATATATAATTTTAGATGAGTCTGAAGTCATATTCTTTAAATGCAGTTTCGTTTCAAAAAATCGAGCAATTTCGAAAAGTAACTTCATATTTTATGTGGGGCCATTTTTGACGGAGATATGGCCATTAATACAATATATAATTTTAGATGAGTCTGAAGTCATTTTCTTTAAATGCAGTTTTGTTTCAAAGATCGAGCAATTTCTAAAAGTAACTTCATATTTGAAGTGGGGCCATTTTTGACGGAGATATGGCCATTATTAAAATATATAACGTTAGATGAGATCTGAAGACATTTTGTTTTAATGCAGTTTTCGTTTCAATAAATCGAGCAATTTCTAAAGACTACCTTCATATTTGGCGTGGGGCCTATTTTTGACGGAGATATGGCCACGAATACAATATATAATTTTAGATGAGTCTGGAAGACATTTTCTTTAAATGCAGTTTTGTTTCAAAGATCGAGCAATTTCTAAAAAGTAACTCCAGATTTGAAGGAAATGGGGCTTCATTTTTGGACAGAGATATGGGCCATTAATAAAATATATAAACTTTAGATGAGTCTAAAGACATTTTCTTTAAATGCAGTTTTCATACAAAAATCGAGCAATTTCTAAAAGTAACTTCGTATTTTATGTGGGGCTATTTTTGACGGAGAGAAGGCCATTAATACAATATATAATTTTAAGATGAGTCCGAAGACATATTTCTTTAAATGCAAGTTTTGAATAAAAATCAAACAAATTCTAAAAAGTAACTCCAGATTTGAAGCGGGGCCATTGTTTGACAGAGATATATCCATTAATATAATATATAATTTTAGATGAGTCTAAAGTCATTTTCTTTAACTGTAGTTTTCATTCCAAAAAATCGAGCAATTTCTAAAAGTAACTTTATATTTTGTGAGGGCCTTTTTGACAGAGAGGTGGCCATTAATACAATATATAATTTTAGATGAGTCCGAAGACATTTTCTTTAAATGCAGTTTTCAGCTTCATAAATCTAGTTAATTATTAAAAGTAACCTATATTTGGCGTGGGGCCATTTTTAACAGAGATATGGCCAATATAATATATAATTTTAGATGAGTCCGAAGACATTTTGTTTTAACTGCAGTTTTGTTTCAAAAATCGAACAACTTCTAAAAGTAACTTCATATTGGAAGTGGGGCCATTTTTGACAGAGATATGGCCATTAATATAATATATAATTTTAGACGAGTCCAAAGTCGTTTAGTTTAACTGCAGTTTTGATTCAAAAATCGAGCAATTTCTAAAAAGTAACTTTTATTTGGCGTGGGGCCATTTTTTGACAGAGTATGGCCATTATATATACAGACTTTTAGATGAGTCCGAAGACATTTTCTTAAATGCAGTTTTGATTCTTCAATCGAACAACGGCTAAAAGTAACTTCATATTTGGCGTGGGCCATTTTTTACTGAGATATGGCCATTAATACAAATATATAATTTTAGATGAGTCCGAAGTCATTTTCTTTAACTGCAGTTTTGTTTAAAAATCGAGCAATTTTCTTAAAAAGTAACTTCTTATTCGAAGTGGGGCCATTTTTGACGGAGATATGGCCATTAATATAATATATAATTCTTAGATGAGTCTGAAGTCATTTTCTTTAAATGTAGTTTTGATTCAAAAATCGAGCAATTTATAAAACGTAACCCGTATTTTGGCGTGGGGCCATTTTTGACGGAGATATGGCCATTAATACAACATATAATTTTAGATGAGTCTGAAGACATTTTCTTTAAATGCAGTTTTGCTTCAAAAATCGAGCAATTTCTAAAAGTAACTTCATATTTGAAGTGGGGCCATTTTTGACGGAGATATGGCCATTAATACAATATATAATTTTAGATGAGTCTGAAGACAGTTTCTTTAAATGCAGTTTTGTTTCAAAAATCGAGCAATTTCTAAAAAGTGACTCCTATTTGAAGTGATGCCATTTTTTGACTGAGATATGATCATTAATACAATATATAAACTTTAGATGAGTCTGAAGTCATTTTGTTTAAATGCAGTTTGTTTCACAAATCGAGCAATTTCTAAAAATACCTTCATATTTGAAGTGGGGCCATTTTTGACGGAGATATGGCCATTAATATAATATATAAATTTGGATGAGTCTGAAGACATTTTCTTTAAACGCAGTTTTGTTTTAAAAACCGAGCAAATTCTAAAAATACCTTCATATTTGAAGTGGGGCCATTTTTGACGGAGATATGGCCATTAATATAATATATAATTTTAGATGAGTCTGAAGTCATATTCTTTAAATGCAGTTTCCGTTTGCAAAAAAAAATCGAGCAATTTCTAAAAGTAACTTCATATTTTATGTGGGGCCATTTTTGACGGAGATACGGCCATTAATACAATATATAATTTTAGATGAGTCTAAAGTCATTTTGTTTAAATGCAGTTTTGTTTCACAAATCGAGCAATTTCTAAAAATACCTTCATATTTGAAGTGGGGCCATTTTTGACGGAGATATGGCCATTAATATAATATATAAATTTGGATGAGTCTGAAGTCATTTCGTTTTAATGCAGTTTTGTTTCACAAATCGAGCAATTTCTAAAAGTATCTTCATTATTGACGTGGGGCCATTTTTGACGGAGATATGGCCATTAACATAATATATAATTTTAGACGAGTCTGAAGTCATTTTCTTTAAATGCAGTTTTGTTTCAAAAATCGAGCAAATTCTAAAAATACCTTCATATTTGAAGTGGGGCCATTTTTGACAGAGATATGGCCAATAATGTAATATATAACTTTTAGATGAGTCTGAAGACATTTTGTTTAAATGCAGTTTTGTTTCATAAATCGAGCAATTTCTAAAAGTACCTTCATATTTGAAGTGGGGCCATTTTTGACGGAGATATGGCCATTAATATAATATATAAATTTGGATGAGTCTGAAGACATTTTCTTTAAACGCAGTTTTGTTTTAAAAATCGAGCAAATTCTAAAAATACCTTCATATTTGAAGTGGGGCCATTTTTGACGGAGATATGGCCATTAATATAATATATAATTTTAGATGAGTCTGAAGTCATATTCTTTAAATGCAGTTTCGTTTCAAAAATCGAGCAATTTCTAAAAGTAACTTCATATTTTATGTGGGGCCATTTTTTGACGGAGATATGGCCATTAATACAATATATAATTTTAGATGAGTCTGAAGACATTTTCTTTTAAATGCAGTTTTGTTTCAAAAATCGGGCAAATTCTAAAAATACCTTCAGATTTTAAGTGGGGCCATTTTTGACAGAGATATGGCCATTAATATAATATATAATTTTAGATGAGTCTAAAGTCATTTTCTTTAAATGCAGTTTTCATTCATAAATCGAGCAAAGTATAAAATAACTTCATATTTTATGTAGGGCCATTTTTGATGGAGATATGGCCATTAATACAATATATAATTTTAGATGAGTCCGAAGACATTTTCTTTAAATGCAGTTTTGTTTCAAAAATCGAACAATTTCTAAAAGTAACTCCATATTTGAAGTGGGGCCATTTTAACAGAGATATGGCCATTAATATAATATATAATTTTAGATGAGTCTGAAGTCATTTTGTTTAACTGCAGTTTTGTTTAAAAATCGAGCAATTTCTAAAAGTAACTTCATATTTTATGTGGGGCCATTTCTGACAGAGATATGGCCATTAATATAATATATCATTTTAGATGAGTCTGAAGTCATATTCTTTAAATGCAGTTTCGTTTCAAAAATCGAACAATTTCTAAAAGTAACTTCATATTTTATGTGGGGCCATTTTTGACGGAGATATGGCCATTAATACAATATATAATTTTAGATGAGTCTGAAGTCATTTTGTTTAAATGCAGTTTTGTTTCACAAATCGAACAATTTCTAAAAGTAACTCCATATTTGAAGTGGGGCCATTTTTAACAGAGATATGGCCATTAATATAATATATAATTTTAGATGAGTCTGAAGTCATTTTGTTTAACTGCAGTTTTGTTTAAAAAATCGAGCAATTTCTAAAAGTAACTTTATTATTGGAGTGGGCTCCTTTTTGACAGAGATATGGCCATTAATATAATATATCATTTTAGATGAGTCTGAAGTCATATTCTTTAAATGCAGTTTCGTTTCAAAAATCGAGCAATTTCTAAAAGTAACTTCATATTTTATGTGGGGCCATTTTTGACGGAGATACGGCCATTAATACAATATATAATTTTAGATGAGTCTGAAGTCATTTTGTTTAAATGCAGTTTTGTTTCACAAATCGAGCAATTTCTAAAAGTAACTCCATATTTGAAATGGGGACATTTTTGACAGAGATATGGCCATTAATATAATATATAATTTTAGATGAGTCTGAAGTCATTTTGTTTAACTGCAGTTTTGTTTAAAAAATCGAGCAATTTCTAAAAATATCCTTTATTATTGGAGTGGGGCCTTTTTGGACAGAGATATGGCCATTAATATAATATATCATTTTAGATGAGTCTGAAGTCATATTCTTTAAATGCAGTTTGTTTCAAAAATCGAGCAATTTCTAAAAGTAACTTCATATTTGAAGTGGGGCCATTTTTGACGGAGATATGGCCATTAATACAATATATAATTTTAGATGAGTCTGAAGTCATTTTCTTTAAATGCAGTTTTGATTCATAAATCGAGCAATTTTAAAAATAACTTCATTATTGGCAGTGGGGCCATTTTTGACGGAGATATGGCCATTAATACAATATATAATTTTAGATGAGTCTGAAGTCATTTTCTTTAAATGCAGTTTTGTTTAAAAATCGAGCAATTTCTAAAAGTAACTTCATATTTGAAGTGGGGCCATTTTTGACGGAGATATGGCCATTAATACAATATATAATTTTAGATGAGTCTGAAGACATTTTCTTTAAATGCAGTTTTGTTAAAAAAATCGAGCAATTTCTAAAAGTAACTTCATATTTGAAGTGGGGCCATTTTTGACAGAGATATGGCCATTAATACAATATATAATTTTAGATGAGTCGAAGTCATTTTTTTAAAATGAGTCTGAAGTCATTTTCTTTAAATGCAGTTTTGTTTCAAAAAATCGAGCAATTTCTAAAAATACCTTCATATTTGAAGTGGGGCCATTTTTGACGGAGATATGGCCATTAATATAATATATAATTTTAGATGAGTCTGAAGTCATTTTCTTTAAATGCAGTTTTGTTTCAAAAATCGAGCAATTTCTAAAAATACCTTCATATTTGACGTGGGGCCATTTTTGACGGAGATATGGCCATTAACATAATATATAATTTTAGACGAGTCTGAAGTCATTTTCTTTAAATGCAGTTTTGTTTCAAAGATCGAGCAATTTCTAAAAGTAACTCCATATTTGAAATGGGGCCATTTTTGACAGAGATATGGCCATTAATAAAATATATAACTTTAGATGAGTCTGAAGACATTTTGTTTAAATGCAGTTTTGTTTCACAAATCGAGCAATTTCTAAAAATACCTTCATATTTGAAGTGGGGCCATTTTTGACGGAGATATGGCCATTAATATAATATATAATTTTGGATGAGTCTGAAGACATTTTCTTTAAACGCAGTTTTGTTTTAAAAATCGAGCAAATTCTAAAAATACCTTCATATTTGAAGTGGGGCCATTTTGACGGAGATATGGCCATTAATATAATATATAATTTTAGATGAGTCTGAAGTCATATTCTTTAAATGCAGTTTCGTTTCAAAAATCGAGCAATTTCTAAAAATAACTTCATATTTTATGTGGGGCCATTTTTGACGGAGATATGGCCATTAATACAATATATAATTTTAGATGAGTCTGAAGACATTTTCTTTAAATGCAGTTTTGTTTCAAAAAATCGAGCAAATTCTAAAAATACCTTCAGATTTTAAGTGGGGCCATTTTTGACAGAGATATGGCCATTAATATAATATATAATTTTAGATGAGTCTGAAGTCATTTTGTTTAAATGCAGTTTTGTTTCACAAATCGAGCAATTTCTAAAAATACCTTCATATTTGAGGTGGGGCCATTTTTGACGGAGATATGGCCATTAATATAATATATAAATTTGGATGAGTCTGAAGTCATTTCGTTTTAATGCAGTTTTGTTTCACAAATCGAGCAATTTCTAAAAATACCTTCATTATTGGCGTGGGGCCATTTTTGGCGGAGATATGGCCATTAACATAATATATAATTTTAGACGAGTCTGAAGTCATTTTCTTTAAATGCAGTTTTGTTTCAAAGATCGAGCAATTTCTAAAAGTAACTCCATATTTGAAATGGGGCCATTTTTGACAGAGATACGGCCATTAATAAAATATATAACTTTAGATGAGTCTGAAGACATTTTGTTTAAATGCAGTTTTGTTTCACAAATCGAGCAATTTCTAAAAGTACCTTCATATTTGAAGTGGGGCCATTTTTGACGGAGATATGGCCATTAATATAATATATAAATTTGGATGAGTCTGAAGACATTTTCTTTAAACGCAGTTTTGTTTTAAAAATCGAGCAAATTCTAAAAATACCTTCATATTTGAAGTGGGGCCATTTTTGACGGAGATATGGCCATTAATATAATATATAATTTTAGATGAGTCTGAAGTCATATTCTTTAAATGCAGTTTCGTTTCAAAAATCGAGCAATTTCTAAAAGTAACTTCATATTTTATGTGGGGCCATTTTTGACGGAGATATGGCCATTAATACAATATATAATTTTAGATGAGTCTGAAGACATTTTCTTTAAATGCAGTTTTGTTTCAAAAATCGGGCAAATTCTAAAAATACCTTCAGATTTTAAGTGGGGCCATTTTTGACAGAGATATGGCCATTAATATAATATATAATTTTAGATGAGTCTAAAGTCATTTTCTTTAAATGCAGTTTTCATTCATAAATCGAGCAAAGTATAAAATAACTTCATATTTTATGTAGGGCCATTTTTGATGGAGATATGGCCATTAATACAATATATAATTTTAGATGAGTCTGAAGTCATTTTGTTTTAATGCAGTTTTGTTTCAAAAATCGAGCAATTTCTAAAAATGCCTTCATATTTGAAGTGGGACTATTTTTTGACGGAGATATGGCCATTAATACAATAAATAATCTTGGATGAGTCTGAAGACATTTTCTTTAAATGCAGTTTTGTTTAAAAATCGAGCAATTTCTAAAAGTAACTCCATAATTGAAGTGGGGCCATTTTTGACAGAGATATGGCCATTAATACAATATATAACTTTAGGTGAGTCTGAAGTCATTTTGTATAAATGCAGTTTTGCTTCACAAATCGAGCAATTTCTAAAAATACCTTCATATTTGAAGTGGGGCCAATTTTAACAGAGATATGGCCATTAATACAATATATAATTTTAGATGAGTCTGAAGTCATTTTGTTTAAATGCAGTTTTGTTTAAAAAATCGAGCAATTTCTAAAAGTAACTTTATTATTGGAGTGGGCCCATTTTTGACAGAGATATGGCCATTAATATAATTTATAATTTTAGATGAGTCTGAAGTCATTTTCTTTAAATGCAGTTTTGATTCATAAATCGAGCAAAGTATAAAAATAACTTCATTATTGGCGTGGGGCCATTTTTGACGGAGATATGGCCATTAATACATTATATAATTTTAGATGAGTCTGAAGTCATTTTCTTTAAATGCAGTTTTGTTTCAAAAATCGAGCAATTTCTAAAAGTAACTTCATATTTTATGTGGGGCCATTTTTGACGGAGATATGGCCATTAATACAATATATAATTTAGATGAGTCTGAAGACATTTTCATTAAATGCAGTTTTGTTTAAAAAATCGAGCAATTTCTAAAAGTAACTCCATATTTGAAGTGGGGCCATTTTTGACAGAGATATGGCCATTAATAGAATATATGAGTAATACAATATAAATTTTAGATGAGTCTGAAGTCATTTTGTTTAAATGCAGTTTTGTTTCAAAAATCGAGCAATTTCTAAAAGTACCTTCATATTTGAAGTGGGGCCATTTTTGACGGAGATATGGCCATTAATACAATACATAACTTTAGATGAGTCTGAAGACATTTTCTTTAAATGCAGTTTTGTTTTAAAAATCGAGCAAATTCTAAAAAAATACCTTCATATTTGAAGTGGGGCCATTTTTGACGGAGATATGGCCATCAATACAATATATAAATTTGGATGAGTCTGAAGACATTTTCTTTAAATGCAGTTTTGTTTTCAAAAATCGAGCAAATTCTAAAAGTAACTTCATATTTGAAGTGGGGCCATTTTTGACGGAGATATGGCCATTAATACAATATATAATTTTAGATGAGTCTGAAGACATTTTCTTTAAATGCAGTTTTGTTTCAAAAATCGAGCAATTTCTAAAAATACCTTCATATTTGAAGTGGGGCCATTTTTGACGGAGATATGGCCATTAATATAATATATAAATTTGGATGAGTCTGAAGACATTTTCTTTTAAATGCAGTTTTGTTTAAAAAATCGAGCAAATTCTAAAAATACCTTCATATTTGAAGTGGGGCCATTTTTGACGGAGATATGGCCATTAATACAATATATAATTTTAGATGAGTCTGAAGTCATTTTCTTTAAATGCAGTTTTGTTTCAAAAATCGAGCAAATTCTAAAAATACCTTCATATATTTGAAGTGGGGCCATTTTGACGGAGATATGGCCATTAATATAATATATAATTTTAGATGAGTCTGAAGTCATTTTCTTTAAATGCAGTTTTGTTTTAAAAAATCGAGCAATTTCTAAAAGTAACTTCATATTTGAAGTGGGGCCATTTTTGACGGAGATATGGCCATTAATACAATATATAATTTTAGATGAGTCTGAAGACATTTTCTTTAAATGCAGTTTTGGTTTCAAAAATCGAGCAAATTCTAAAAATACCTTCATATTTGAAGTGGGGCCATTTTTGACGGAGATATGGCCATTAATATAATATATAATTTTAGATGAGTCTGAAGTCATATTCTTTAAATGCAGTTTCGTTTCAAAAATCGAGCAATTTCTAAAAGTAACTTCATATTTTAAGTGGGGCCATTTTTGACAGAGATATGGCCATTAATACAATATATAATTTTAGATGAGTCTGAAGACATTTTCTTTAAATGCAGTTTTGTTTCAAAAAATCGAGCAAATTCTAAAAATAACTTCAATATTTTAAGTGGGGCCATTTTTGACAGAGATATGGCCATTAATACAATATATAATTTTGGATGAGTCTGAAGACATTTTCTTTAAATGCAGTTTTGATTCATAAATCGAGCAAAGTATAAAAATAACTTCATTTTATTGGTAGGGCCATTTTTTGACGGAGATATGGCCATTAATACAATATATAATTTTAGATGAGTCTGAAGTCATTTTCTTTAAATGCAGTTTTGTTTCAAAAATCGAGCAATTTCTAAAAGTAACTTCATATTTTATGTGGGGCCATTTTTGACGGAGATATGGCCATTAATACAATAAATAATTTTAGATGAGTCTGAAGACATTTTCTTTAAATGCAGTTTTGTTTCAAAAATCGAGCAATTTCTAAAAGTAACTCCATATTTTATGTGGGGCCATTTTTGACAGAGATATGGCCATTAATACAATATATAATTTTAGATGAGTCTGAAGTCATTTTGTTTAAATGCAGTTTTGTTTCAAAAAATCGAGCAATTTCTAAAAATACCTTCATATTTGAAGTGGGGCCAATTTTTGACGGGAGATATGGCCATTAATATAATATATAATTTTAGATGAGTCTGAAGTCATTTTCTTTAAATGCAGTTTTGTTTTAAAAATCGAGCAATTTCTAAAAAGTAACTTTATTATTGAAGTGGGGCCCATTTTTGACGGAGATATGGCCATTAATATAATATATAACTTTAGATGAGTCTGAAGTCATTTTCTTTAAATGCAGTTTTGTTTCAAAAATCGAGCAAATTTTAAAAATAACTTCATATTTGAAGTGGGGCCATTTTTGACGGAGATATGGCCATTAATACAATATATAATTTTAGATGAGTCTGAAGTCATTTTCTTTAAATGCAGTTTTGTTTCAAAAAATCGAGCAATTTCTAAAAAGTAACTTCATATTTTAAGTGGGGCCATTTTTTGACGGAGATATGGCCATTAATACAATATATAATTTTAGATGAGTCTGAAGACATTTTCTTTAAATGCAGTTTTGTTTCAAAAAATCGAGCAATTTCTAAAAAGTAACTTCATATTTGAAGTGAGCCATTTTTTGACAGAGATATGGCCATTAATATAATATATAATTTTAGATGAGTCTGAAGTCATTTTCTTTAAATGCAGTTTTGTTTCAAAAATCGAGCAATTTCTAAAAATACCTTCATATTTGAAGTGGGGCCATTTTTGACGGAGATATGGCCATTAATATAATATATAATTTTGGATGAGTCTGAAGACATTTTCTTTAAATGCAGTTTTGTTTCAAAAAATCGAGCAAATTCTAAAAAATACCTTCATATTTGAAGTGGGGCCATTTTTGACGGAGATATGGCCATTAATATAATATATAATTTTTAGATGAGTCTGAAGTCATTTTCTTTAAATGCAGTTTTGTTTCAAAAATCGAGCAATTTCTAAAAGTAACTTCATATTTTGAAGTGGGGCCATTTTTGACGGAGATATGGCCATTAATATAATATATAATTTTAGATGAGTCTGAAGACATTTTCTTTAAATGCAGTTTTGTTTCAAAAATCGAGCAATTTCTAAAAAATAACTTCATATTTGAAGTGGGGCCATTTTTGACGGAGATATGGCCATTAATACAATATATAATTTTAGATGAGTCTGAAGACATTTTCTTTAAATGCAGTTTTGTTTCAAAAATCGAGCAAATTTCTAAAAATACCTTCATATTTGAAGTGGGGCCATTTTTGACGGAGATATGGCCATTAATATAATATATAATTTTAGATGAGTCTGAAGACATTTTCTTTAAATGCAGTTTTGTTTCAAAAAATCGAGCAAATTTCTAAAAATACCTTCATATTTGAAGTGGGGCCATTTTTGACGGAGATATGGCCATTAATATAATATATAATTTTAGATGAGTCTGAAGACATTTTCTTTAAATGCAGTTTTGTTTCAAAAATCGAGCAAATTCTAAAAATAACTTCATATTTGAAGTGGGGCCATTTTTTGACGGAGATATGGCCATTAATACAATATATAATTTTAGATGAGTCTGAAGTCATTTTCTTTAAATGCAGTTTTGTTTCAAAAATCGAGCAATTTCTAAAAATAACTTCATATTTTATGTGGGGCCATTTTTGACGGAGATATGGCCATTAATACAATATATAATTTTAGATGAGTCTGAAGTCATTTTCTTTAAATGCAGTTTTGTTTCAAAAAATCGAGCAAATTTCTAAAAATACCTTCATATTTTAAGTGGGGCCATTTTTGACGGAGATATGGCCATTAATACAATATATAATTTTAGATGAGTCTGAAGTCATTTTCTTTAAATGCAGTTTTGTTTCAAAAATCGAGCAATTTCTAAAAATACCTTCATATTTGAAGTGGGGCCATTTTTGACGGAGATATGGCCATTAATACAATATATAATTTTAGATGAGTCTGAAGTCATTTTCTTTAAATGCAGTTTTGTTTCAAAAATCGAGCAATTTCTAAAAAGTAACTTCATATTTGAAGTGGGGCCATTTTTGACGGAGATATGGCCATTAATATAATATATAATTTTAGATGAGTCTGAAGTCATTTTCTTTAAATGCAGTTTTGTTTCAAAAATCGAGCAATTTCTAAAAATACCTTCATATTTTGAAGTGGGGCCATTTTTGACGGAGATATGGCCATTAATACAATATATAATTTTAGATGAGTCTGAAGTCATTTTCTTTAAATGCAGTTTTGTTTCAAAAAATCGAGCAATTTCTAAAAAGTAACTTCATATTTGAAGTGGGCCATTTTTTGACGGAGATATGGCCATTAATATAATATATAATTTTAGATGAGTCTGAAGTCATTTTCTTTAAATGCAGTTTTGTTTCAAAAATCGAGCAAATTTCTAAAAAGTAACTTCATATTTTGAAGTGGGGCCATTTTTGACGGAGATATGGCCATTAATACAATATATAATTTTAGATGAGTCTGAAGTCATTTTCTTTAAATGCAGTTTTGTTTCAAAAAATCGAGCAATTTCTAAAAATAACTTCATATTTGAAGTGGGGCCATTTTTGACAGAGATATGGCCATTAATACAATATATAATTTTAGATGAGTCTGAAGTCATTTTCTTTAAATGCAGTTTTGTTTCAAAAATCGAGCAATTTCTAAAAGTAACTTCATATTTGAAGTGGGGCCATTTTTGACGGAGATATGGCCATTAATACAATATATAATTTTAGATGAGTCTGAAGTCATTTTTCTTTAAATGCAGTTTTGTTTCAAAAATCGAGCAATTTCTAAAAATAACTTCATATTTTAAGTGGGGCCATTTTTTGACGGAGATATGGCCATTAATACAATATATAATTTTAGATGAGTCTGAAGTCATTTTCTTTAAATGCAGTTTTGTTTCAAAAATCGAGCAATTTCTAAAAATACCTTCATATTTGAAGTGGGGCCATTTTTGACGGAGATATGGCCATTAATACAATATATAATTTTAGATGAGTCTGAAGTCATTTTCTTTAAATGCAGTTTTGTTTCAAAAATCGAGCAATTTCTAAAAAGTAACTTCATATTTTAAGTGGGGCCATTTTTGACGGAGATATGGCCATTAATACAATATATAATTTTAGATGAGTCTGAAGTCATTTTCTTTAAATGCAGTTTTGTTTCAAAAAATCGAGCAATTTCTAAAAAGTAACTTCATATTTTGAAGTGGGGCCATTTTTGACGGAGATATGGCCATTAATACAATATATAATTTTAGATGAGTCTGAAGTCATTTTGTTTAAATGCAGTTTTGTTTCAAAAATCGAGCAATTTCTAAAAAGTAACTTCATATTTGAAGTGGGGCCATTTTTGACGGAGATATGGCCATTAATACAATATATAATTTTAGATGAGTCTGAAGTCATTTTCTTTAAATGCAGTTTTGTTTCAAAAATCGAGCAATTTCTAAAAAGTAACTTCATATTTTGAAGTGGGGCCATTTTTGACGGAGATATGGCCATTAATACAATATATAATTTTAGATGAGTCTGAAGTCATTTTCTTTAAATGCAGTTTTGTTTCAAAAATCGAGCAATTTCTAAAAAGTAACTTCATATTTGAAGTGGGGCCATTTTTGACGGAGATATGGCCATTAATATAATATATAATTTTAGATGAGTCTGAAGTCATTTTCTTTAAATGCAGTTTTGTTTCAAAAATCGAGCAAATTTCTAAAAATAACTTCATATTTGAAGTGGGGCCATTTTTGACGGAGATATGGCCATTAATACAATATATAATTTTAGATGAGTCTGAAGTCATTTTCTTTAAATGCAGTTTTGTTTCAAAAATCGAGCAATTTCTAAAAAGTAACTTCATATTTGAAGTGGGGCCATTTTTGACGGAGATATGGCCATTAATACAATATATAATTTTAGATGAGTCTGAAGTCATTTTCTTTAAATGCAGTTTTGTTTCAAAAATCGAGCAATTTCTAAAAAGTAACTTCATATTTTGAAGTGGGGCCATTTTTTGACGGAGATATGGCCATTAATACAATATATAATTTTAGATGAGTCTGAAGTCATTTTCTTTAAATGCAGTTTTGTTTCAAAAATCGAGCAAATTTCTAAAAATAACTTCATATTTTGAAGTGGGGCCATTTTTGACGGAGATATGGCCATTAATACAATATATAATTTTAGATGAGTCTGAAGTCATTTTCTTTAAATGCAGTTTTGTTTCAAAAATCGAGCAATTTCTAAAAAGTAACTTCATATTTTGAAGTGGGGCCATTTTTGACGGAGATATGGCCATTAATACAATATATAATTTTAGATGAGTCTGAAGTCATTTTCTTTAAATGCAGTTTTGTTTCAAAAATCGAGCAATTTCTAAAAAGTAACTTCATATTTGAAGTGGGGCCATTTTTTGACGGAGATATGGCCATTAATATAATATATAATTTTAGATGAGTCTGAAGTCATTTTCTTTAAATGCAGTTTTGTTTCAAAAATCGAGCAATTTCTAAAAATAACTTCATATTTGAAGTGGGGCCATTTTTGACGGAGATATGGCCATTAATATAATATATAATTTTAGATGAGTCTGAAGTCATTTTCTTTAAATGCAGTTTTGTTTCAAAAAATCGAGCAATTTCTAAAAAGTAACTTCATATTTTGAAGTGGGGCCATTTTTGACGGAGATATGGCCATTAATACAATATATAATTTTAGATGAGTCTGAAGTCATTTTCTTTAAATGCAGTTTTGTTTCAAAAATCGAGCAAATTTCTAAAAAGTAACTTCATATTTTGAAGTGGGGCCATTTTTGACGGAGATATGGCCATTAATATAATATATAATTTTAGATGAGTCTGAAGTCATTTTCTTTAAATGCAGTTTTGTTTCAAAAATCGAGCAATTTCTAAAAGTAACTTCATATTTGAAGTGAGGCCATTTTTGACGGAGATATGGCCATTAATACAATATATAATTTTAGATGAGTCTGAAGACATTTTCTTTAAATGCAGTTTTGTTTCAAAAATCGAGCAATTTCTAAAAATAACTCCATATTTGAAGTGGGGCCATTTTTGACGGAGATATGGCCATTAATATAATATATAATTTTAGATGAGTCTGAAGTCATTTTCTTTAAATGCAGTTTTGTTTCAAAAATCGAGCAATTTCTAAAAGTAACTTCATATTTTATGTGGGGCCATTTTTGACGGAGATATGGCCATTAATACAATATATAATTTTAGATGAGTCTGAAGACATTTTCTTTAAATGCAGTTTTGTTTCAAAAATCGAGCAATTCCTAAAAGTAACTTTATTATTGGAGTGGGCCCATTTTTGACAGAGATATGGCCATTAATATAATATATAATTTTAGATGAGTCTGAAGTCATTTTCTTTAAATGCAGTTTTGATTTATAAATCGAGCAAAGTATAAAAATAACTTCATTATTGGCGTGGGGCCATTTTTGACGGAGATATGGCCATTAATACAATATATAATTTTAGATGAGTCTGAAGTCATTTTCTTTAAATGCAGTTTTGTTTCAAAAATCGAGCAATTTCTAAAAGTAACTTCATATTTTATGTGGGGCCATTTTTGACGGAGATATGGCCATTAATACAATATATAATTTTGATGAGTCTGAAGACATTTTCATTAAATGCAGTTTTGTTTAAAAAATCGAGCAATTTCTAAAAGTAACTCCATATTTGAAGTGATGCCATTTTTGACAGAGATATGGCCATTAATACAATATATAACTTTAGATGAGTCTGAAGTCATTTTGTTTAAATGCAGTTTTGTTTTAAAAATCTAGCAAATTTTAAAAATACCTTCAGATTTTAAGTGGGGCCATTTTTGACTTAGATATGGCCATTAATACAATATATAATTTTAGATGAGTCTGAAGTCATTTTCTTTAGATGCAGTTTTGTTTTAAAAATCGAGCAATTTCTAAAAGTAACTTCATATTTTATGTGGGGCCATTTTTGACGGAGATATGGCCATTAATACAATATATAATTTTGATGAGTCTGAAGACATTTTCATTAAATGCAGTTTTGTTTAAAAAATCGAGCAATTTCTAAAAGTAACTCCATATTTGAAGTGATGCCATTTTTGACAGAGATATGGCCATTAATACAATATATAACTTTAGATGAGTCTGAAGTCATTTTGTTTAAATGCAGTTTTGTTTTAAAAATCTAGCAAATTTTAAAAATACCTTCATATTTGAAGTGGGGCCATTTTTGACGGAGATATGGCCATTAATATAATATATAAATTTGGATGAGTCTGAAGACATTTTCTTTAAATGCAGTTTTGTTTTAAAAATCTGGCAAATTCTAAAAATACCTTCATATTTGAAGTGGGGCCATTTTTGACGGAGATATGGCCATTAATACAATATATAAATTTAGATGAGTCTGTAGTCATTTTGTTTAAATTCAGTTTTGTTTCAAAAATCGAGCAAATTCTAAAAATACCTTCATATTTGAAGTGGGGCCATTTTTGACGGAGATATGGCCATTAATATAATATATAAATTTGGATGAGTCTGAAGACATTTTCTTTAAATGCAGTTTTGTTTTAAAAATCGAGCAAATTCTAAAAATACCTTCATATTTGAAGTGTTGCCATTTTTGACGGAGATATGGCCATTAATACAATATATAAATTTAGATGAGTCTGAAGTCATTTTGTTTAAATGCAGTTTTGTTTCAAAAAATCGAGCAAATTCTAAAAATACCTTCATATTTGAAGTGGGGCCATTTTTGACGGAGATATGGCCATTAATACAATATATAATTTTGATGAGTCTGAAGTCATTTTCTTTAAAAGCAGTTTTGTTTCAAAAATCGAGCAATTTCTAAAAGTAACTTCATATTTTATGTGGGGCCATTTTTGACGGAGATATGGCCATTAATACAATATATAATTTTAGATGAGTCTGAAGTCATTTTCTTTAAATGCAGTTTTGTTTCAAAAATCGAGCAAATTTTAAAAATACCTTCAGATTTTAAGTGGGGCCATTTTTGACTTAGATATGGCCATTAATACAATATATAATTTTAGATGAGTCTGAAGACATTTTCTTTAAATGCAGTTCTGTTTCAAAAATCGAGCAAGTTCTAAAAACACCTTCAGATTTTAAGTGGGGCCATTTTTGACAGAGATATGGCCATTAATACAATATATAGTTTTAGATGAGTCTGAAGTCATTTTGTTTTAATGCAGTTTTGTTTAAAAAAATCGAGCAATTTCTAAAGGCAACTTCATATTTTATGTGGGGCCATTTTTGACAGAGATAAAGCCATTAATACAGAATATAATTTTATATGAGTCTGAAGTCGTTTTGTTTAATTGAAGTTTTGTTTCAAAAATCGAGCAAATTCTAAAAATACCTTCATATTTGAAGTGGGGCCATTTTTGACGGAGATATGGCCATTAATACAATATATAATTTTAGATGAGTCTGAAGTCATTTTCTTTAAATGCAGTTTTGTTTCAAAAATCGAGCAATTTCTAAAAGTAACTTCATATTTTAAGTGGGGCCATTTTTGACGGAGATATGGCCATTAATACAATATATAATTTTAGATGAGTCTGAAGTCATTTTCTTTAAATGCAGTTTTGTTTCAAAAATCGAGCAATTTCTAAAAATAACTTCATATTTGAAGTGGGGCCATTTTTGACGGAGATATGGCCATTAATACAATATATAATTTTAGATGAGTCTGAAGTCATTTTCTTTAAATGCAGTTTTGTTTCAAAAAATCGAGCAATTTCTAAAAATAACTTCATATTTTAAGTGGGGCCATTTTTGACGGAGATATGGCCATTAATACAATATATAATTTTAGATGAGTCTGAAGTCATTTTCTTTAAATGCAGTTTTGTTTTAAGAATCGAGCAATTTCCAAAAGCAACTTCATATTTGAAGTGGGGCCATTTTTGACGGAGATATGGCCATTAATACAATATATAATTTTAGATGAGTCTGAAGACATTTTCTTTAAATGCAGTTTTGTTTCAAAAACGAGCAAAAAAAAAAATTATTTTAAGTGGATCCATTTTTTGACGGAGATATGGCCATTAATACAATATATAATTTTAGATGAGTCTGAAGACATTTTCTTTAAATGCAGTTTTGTTTCAAAAATCGAGCAATTTCTAAAAGTAACTTCATATTTTAAGTGGGGCCATTTTTGACGGAGATATGGCCATTAATACAATATATAATTTTAGATGAGTCTGAAGTCATTTTCTTTAAATGCAGTTTTGTTTCAAAAATCGAGCAATTTCTAAAAATAACTTCATATTTTAAGTGGGGCCATTTTTGACGGAGATATGGCCATTAATACAATATATAATTTTAGATGAGTCTGAAGTCATTTTGTTTTAATGCAGTTTTGTTTCAAAAATCGAGCAAATTCTAAAAATAACTTCATATTTGAAGTGGGGCCATTTTTGACGGAGATATGGCCATTAATATAATATATAATTTTAGATGAGTCTGAAGTCATTTTCTTTAAATGCAGTTTTGTTTCAAAAATCGAGCAATTTCTAAAAGTAACTCCATATTTGAAGTGGGGCCATTTTTGACAGAGATATGGCCATTAATACAATATATAATTTTAGATGAGTCTGAAGTCATTTTCTTTAAATGCAGTTTTGTTTCAAAAATCGAGCAATTTCTAAAAGTAACTTCATATTTGAAGTGGGGCCATTTTTGACGGAGATATGGCCATTAATACAATATATAATTTTAGATGAGTCTGAAGTCATTTTCTTTAAATGCAGTTTTGTTTCAAAAATCGAGCAAATTCTAAAAATACCTTCATATTTGAAAGTGGGGCCATTTTTGACGGAGATATGGCCATTAATATAATATATAATTTTAGATGAGTCTGAAGTCATTTTCTTTAAATGCAGTTTTGTTTCAAAAATCGAGCAAATTCTATAAAAGTAACTTCATATTTGAAGTGGGGCCATTTTTGACGGAGATATGGCCATTAATACAATATATAATTTTAGATGAGTCTGAAGTCATTTTCTTTAAATGCAGTTTTGTTTCAAAAATCGAGCAATTTCTAAAAATAACTTCATATTTGAAGTGGGGCCATTTTTGACGGAGATATGGCCATTAATACAATATATAATTTTAGATGAGTCTGAAGTCATTTTCTTTAAATGCAGTTTTGTTTCAAAAATCGAGCAATTTCTAAAAATAACTTCATATTTGAAGTGGGGCCATTTTTGACAGAGATATGGCCATTAATACAATATATAATTTTAGATGAGTCTGAAGTCATTTTCTTTAAATGCAGTTTTGTTTCAAAAATCGAGCAATTTCTAAAAATAACTTCATATTTGAAGTGGGGCCATTTTTGACGGAGATATGGCCATTAATACAATATATAATTTTAGATGAGTCTGAAGTCATTTTCTTTAAATGCAGTTTTGTTTCAAAAATCGAGCAATTTCTAAAAGTAACTTCATATTTGAAGTGGGGCCATTTTTGACGGAGATATGGCCATTAATACAATATATAATTTTAGATGAGTCTGAAGTCATTTTGTTTAAATGCAGTTTTGTTTCAAAAATCGAGCAATTTCTAAAAATAACTTCATATTTGAAGTGGGGCCATTTTTTGACGGAGATATGGCCATTAATATAATATATAATTTTAGATGAGTCTGAAGTCATTTTCTTTAAATGCAGTTTTGTTTCAAAAATCGAGCAATTTCTAAAAGTAACTTCATATTTGAAGTGGGGCCATTTTTGACGGAGATATGGCCATTAATACAATATATAATTTTAGATGAGTCTGAAGTCATTTTCTTTAAATGCAGTTTTGTTTCAAAAATCGAGCAATTTCTAAAAATAACTTCATATTTGAAGTGGGGCCATTTTTGACGGAGATATGGCCATTAATACAATATATAATTTTAGATGAGTCTGAAGTCATTTTCTTTAAATGCAGTTTTGTTTCAAAAATCGAGCAATTTCTAAAAGTAACTTCATATTTTAAGTGGGGCCATTTTTGACGGAGATATGGCCATTAATACAATATATAATTTTAGATGAGTCTGAAGTCATTTTCTTTAAATGCAGTTTTGTTTCAAAAATCGAGCAATTTCTAAAAGTAACTTCATATTTGAAGTGGGGCCATTTTTGACGGAGATATGGCCATTAATACAATATATAATTTTAGATGAGTCTGAAGTCATTTTCTTTAAATGCAGTTTTGTTTCAAAAATCGAGCAATTTCTAAAAATAACTTCATATTTGAAGTGGGGCCATTTTTGACGGAGATATGGCCATTAATACAATATATAATTTTAGATGAGTCTGAAGTCATTTTCTTTAAATGCAGTTTTGTTTCAAAAATCGAGCAATTTCTAAAAATAACTTCATATTTGAAGTGGGGCCATTTTTGACGGAGATATGGCCATTAATACAATATATAATTTTAGATGAGTCTGAAGTCATTTTCTTTAAATGCAGTTTTGTTTCAAAAATCGAGCAATTTCTAAAAGTAACTTCATATTTTAAGTGGGGCCATTTTTGACGGAGATATGGCCATTAATACAATATATAATTTTAGATGAGTCTGAAGACATTTTCTTTAAATGCAGTTTTGTTTCAAAAATCGAGCAATTTCTAAAAATAACTTCATATTTGAAGTGGGGCCATTTTTTGACAGAGATATGGCCATTAATACAATATATAATTTTAGATGAGTCTGAAGTCATTTTCTTTAAATGCAGTTTTGTTTCAAAAATCGAGCAATTTCTAAAAATAACTTCATATTTTAAGTGGGGCCATTTTTGACGGAGATATGGCCATTAATACAATATATAATTTTAGATGAGTCTGAAGACATTTTCTTTAAATGCAGTTTTGTTTCAAAAATCGAGCAAATTCTAAAAATAACTTCATATTTGAAGTGGGGCCATTTTTGACGGAGATATGGCCATTAATACAATATATAATTTTAGATGAGTCTGAAGTCATTTTCTTTAAATGCAGTTTTGTTTCAAAATCGAGCAATTTCTAAAAATAACTTCATATTTGAAGTGGGGCCATTTTTGACGGAGATATGGCCATTAATACAATATATAATTTTAGATGAGTCTGAAGTCATTTTCTTTAAATGCAGTTTTGTTTCAAAAATCGAGCAATTTCTAAAAATAACTCCATATTTGAAGTGGGGCCATTTTTGACGGAGATATGGCCATTAATACAATATATAATTTTAGATGAGTCTGAAGTCATTTTCTTTAAATGCAGTTTTGTTTCAAAAATCGAGCAATTTCTAAAAATAACTTCATATTTTAAGTGGGGCCATTTTTGACGGAGATATGGCCATTAATACAATATATAATTTAGATGAGTCTGAAGTCATTTTCTTTAAATGCAGTTTTTGTTTCAAAAATCGAGCAATTTCTAAAAATAACTTCATATTTTAAGTGGGGCCATTTTTGACAGAGATATGGCCATTAATACAATATATAATTTTAGATGAGTCTGAAGTCATTTTCTTTAAATGCAGTTTTGTTTCAAAAATCGAGCAATTTCTAAAAATAACTTCATATTTAAGTGGGGCCATTTTTGACGGAGATATGGCCATTAATATAATATATAATTTTAGATGAGTCTGAAGTCATTTTCTTTAAATGCAGTTTTGTTTAAAAATCGAGCAATTTCTAAAAGTAACTTCATATTTTAAGTGGGGCCATTTTTGACGGAGATATGGCCATTAATATAATATATAATTTTAGATGAGTCTGAAGTCATTTTCTTTAAATGCAGTTTTGTTTCAAAAATCGAGCAATTTCTAAAAATAACTTCATATTTGAAGTGGGGCCATTTTTGACGGAGATATGGCCATTAATACAATATATAATTTTGGATGAGTCTGAAGACATTTTCTTTAAATGCAGTTTTGTTTCAAAAATCGACCAAATTCTAAAAATACCTTCATATTTGAAGTGGGCCATTTTTGACGGAGATATGGCCATTAATACAATATATAATTTAGATGAGTCTGAAGTCATTTTCTTTAAATGCAGTTTTGTTTCAAAAAATCGAGCAATTTCTAAAAGTAACTTCATTATTGGAAGTGGCCCATTTTTGACAGAGATATGGCCATTAATACAATATATAATTTTAGACGAGTCTGAAGCCATTTTCTTTAATTGCAGTTTTGCTTCACAAATCGAGTAATTCTAAAAATAACTTCATATTTGAAGGGGGCCATTTCTGACGGAGATATGGCCATTAGTATAATACATAATTTTAGATGAGTCTGGAAGTCATTTTGGTTTAAATGCAGTTTTGATTTGCATAATCGAGCAAAGTATAAAAATAACTTCATATTTTTATGTGGGGCCATTTTACTGAGATATGGCCATTAATATAATATATAATTTTAGATGAGTCTGAAGACATTTTCTTGAAATGCAGTTTTGTTTCAAAAATCCAGCAATTTCTAAAAGTAACTTCATATTTTTAAGTGGGGCCATTTTTACGGAGCTATGTGGCCATTAATGCAATATATAATTTTAGATGAGTCTGAAGACATTTTCTTTAAATGCAGTTTTGTTTAAAAAATTGAGCATATTCTAAAAATACCTTCAGATTTTAAGTGGGGCCATTTTTGAGGGATATATGGCCATTAATACAATATATAATTTTAGATGAGTCTGAAGACATTTTCATTAAATGCACTTTTGTTTCAAAATCGAGCAAATTCTAAAACACATTCAGATTTTGTGGGGCCATTTTTTGACGGAGATATGGCCATTAATACAACATATAATTTTAGATGAGTCTGAAGGCATTTTCTTTAAATGCAGTTTGTTTCAAAATCGAGCTAATTTCTAAAAGTAACTTCATATTTGAAGTGGGATTTAGATACTTTGATGGAGATATGGCCATTAATACAATATATAATTTTAGATGAGTCTCAAGACATTTTCTTTAAATGCAGTTTTGTTTCAAAAATCCAGCAATTTCTAAAAGTAACTTCATATTTTAAGTGGGGCCATTTTTGACAGAGATATGGCATTTAATAAAATATATAATTTTAGATGAGTCTAAAGTCATTTTGTTTAAATGCAGTTTTGATTCATAAATCGAGCAAAGTATAAAAATAACTTCATATTTTATGGGGCCATTTTTTGACGGAGATATGGCCATTAATACAATATGTAATTTTAGATGAGTCTGGAAGTCATTTTGTTTTAATGCAGTTTTGTTTCAAAATCGAGCAAAGTCTAAAAATAACTTCATCTATTGGCGTGGGGCCATTTTTTGGCGGAGATATGGCCATTAACATAATATATAATTTTAGACGAGTCTGAAGTCATTTTCTTTAAATGCAGTTTTGTTTAAAAAATCGAGCAATTTCTAAAAGAAACTCCATATTTGAAATGGGGCCATTTTTGATGGAGATATAGCCATTAATACAATATATAATTTTAGATGAGTCTGAAGTCATTTTGTTTAAATGCAGTTTTGTTTCACAAATCGAGCAATTTCTAAAAATACCTTCATATTTGAAGTGGGGCCATTTTTGACGGAAATATGGCCATTAATATAATATATAAATTTGGATGAGTCTGAAGACATTTTCTTTAAATGCAGTTTTGATTCATAAATCGAGCAAAGTATAAAAGTAACTTCTTATTTTATGTGGGGCCATTTTTGGCGGAGATATGGCCATTAACATAATATATAATTTTAGACGAGTCTGAAGTCATTTTCTTTAAATGGAGTTTTGTTTAAAAAATCGAGCAATTTCTAAAAGTAACTCCATATTTGAAATGGGGCCATTTTTGACAGAGATATGGCCATTAATACAATATATAACTTTAGATGAGTCTGAAGTCATTTTGTTTAAATGCAGTTTTGTTTCACAAACGAGCAATTTCTAAAAATACCTTCATATTTGAAGGGGGGCCAATTTAACAGAGATATGGCCATTAATATAATATATAATTTTAGATGAGTCTGAAGTCATTTTCTTTAAATGCAGTTTTGTTTAAAAAATCGAGCAATTTCTAAAAGTAAATCCATATTTGAAGTGGGGCCATTTTTGACAGAGATATGGCCATTAATACAATATATAATTTTAGTATGAGTCTGAAGTCATTTTGTTTAAATGCAGTTTTTATCACAAACTGATAAATTTCTAAAAATACCTTCATATTTGAAGTGGGGCCATTTTTGACGGAAATATGGCCATTAATATAATATATAAATTTGGATGAGTCTGAAGACATTTTCTTGAAATGCAGTTTTGATTCATAAATCGAGCAAAGTATGTGCTAACTTCTATTTTATGTGGGGCCATTTCGGGCGAGATATGGCCATTAACATAATATATAATTTAGGACGAGTCTGAAGTCATTTTCTTTCATTAAAATGCACTTTGTTTAAAAAATCGAGCAATTTGAAAAATACTCATATTTGGAAGGGGGACTATTTTTGACAGATATATGGCCATTAATACAATAAATAATCTTGAATAAGTCTGAAGACATTTTCTTTTAATGCAGTTTTGTTTAAAAACGAGCAATTTCTAAAAGTAACTCCATATTTGAAGTGGGGCCATTTTTGACAGAGATATACCATTAATACAATATATAATAATTTTATATGAGTCTGTGAAGTCATTTTGTATAAATGCAGTTTTGCTTCACAAATCGAGCAATTTCTAAAAATACCTTCATATTTGGAAGTAATAATTTTAACAGAGATATGGCCATTAATATAATATATAATTTTAGATGAGTCTGAAGTCATTTTGTTTAAATGCAGTTTTGTTTGGAAAATCGAGCAATTTCTAAAAATACCTTCATATTTGGAAGTAGGGCCATTTTTGACGGGGAAATATGGCCATTAATATAATATATAAATTTGATGAGTCTGAAGACATTTTCTTAAATGCAGTTTTGATTCATAAATCGAGCAAAGTATAAAAGTAACTTCTTATTTTATGTGGGGCCATTTTTTGGCGGAGATATGGCCATTAACATAATATTTTAGGACGAGTCTGAAGACATTTTCATTAAATGCACTTTTGTTTTAAAAATCGAGAGCAAATTTAAAATACCTTCATATTTGAAGTGGGACTATTTTTGACAGATATATGGCCATTAATACAATAAATAATCTTGAATAAGTCTGGAAGACATTTTCTTTTAATGCAGTTTTGTTTAAAACGAGCAATTTCTAAAAGTAACTCCATATTTGAAGTGGGGCCATTTTTGACAGAGATATGGCCATCGACACAAATATATAATTTTAGATGAGTCTGAAGTCATTTTGTTTAAATGCAGTTTTGTTTCACAAATCGAGCACTTCTAAAAATACCTTCATATTTGAAGTAAATAATATTTTTGGATGGAAATATGGCCATTAATATATACCCCAATAGCTCCTGAAGACATTTTCTTAAATGCAGTTTTGATTCATAAATCGAGCAAAGTATAAAAGTAACTTCATTTTATGGGCCATTTTATGGAGATATGGCCATAATATAATATATAATTTAGACGAGTCTAAAGACATTTTCATTAAATGCACTTTTGTTTTAAAATCGAGCAAATTCTTAAAATACCTTCATATTTGAAGTGGACTATTTTTTGACAGATATATGGCCATTAATACAATAAATAATCTTGAATAAGTCTGAAGACATTTTCTTTAATGCAGTTTTGTTTAAAAACGAGCAATTTCTAAAAGTAACTCCATATTTGAAGTGGGGCCATTTTTGACAGAGATATGGCCATTAATACAATATATAATTTTATATGAGTCTGAAGTCATTTTGTATAAATGCAGTTTTGCTTCACAAATCGAGCAATTTCTAAAAATACCTTCATATTTTAGGTGGGGCCAATTTTAACAGAGATATGGCCACAATATAATATAATTTTAGATGAGTCTGAAGTCATTTTGTTTAAATGCAGTTTTGTTTAAAAAATCGAGCAATTTCTAAAAGTAACTGTATTATTGGCGTGGGCCCATTTTTGACAGAGATATGGCCATTAATATAATATATAATTTTAGATGAGCCTGAAGTCATTTTCTTTAAATGCAGTTTTGATTCATAAATCGAGCAAAGTATAAAAGTAACTTCTTATTTTATGTGGGGCCATTTTTGGCGGAGATATGGCCATTAACATAATATATAATTTTAGACGAGTCTGAAGTCATTTTTAAATGCAGTTTTATTAAAAAATCGAGCAATTTCTAAAAGTAACCCAAGAAATGGGGCCATTTTTTGACAGAGATATACACATTAATAAAATATATAACTTTAGATGAGTCTGAAATATTTTGTTTAAATGCAGCTTTGTTTCACAAATCGAGCAATTTTCAAAATACCTTCATATTTGAAGTGGGACTATTTTTACAGAGATAGTACACATACAATAAATAATCTTGGATAAGTCTGAAGACATTTTCTTTAAATGCAGTTTGTTTAAAAATCGATCAATTTCTAAAAGTAACTCCATATTTGAAGTGGGGCCATTTTTGACAGAGATATGGCCATTAATACAATATATAACTTTAGATGAAAAAAGTCATTTTGTATAAATGCAGTTTTGCTTCACAAATCGAGCAGTTTCTAAAATACCTTCATATTTGAAGTGGGGCCAATTTAACAGAGAGATATGGCCATTAATATAATATATATTTTAGATGAGCCTAAGTCATTTTCTTTAAATGCAGTTTGATTCATACATCGAGCAAAGTATAAAAATAATTTCATATTTTATGTGGGGCCGTATTTTTGACGGAGATATGGCCAT
>JAEIFX010000412.1:0-13368 GCA_018904325.1 Drosophila murphyi | reverse complement strand
GAAAGAAATTCTAACTTTTGACAATTATTGGCGAAGATACAACCGTTTGAATTTAGAAACAGAAACTTAAAACGTCAATTTCTCGAAATTACTTCAAGAAGACATATTTTCAACTTTTGATGCAGAATCAATATATATAAAAAGGGCTTCATAATGTTGAAAGAATTCTAGCTTTTGACAATTATTGGCGAAGATACAACCGTTTGAATTTAGAAACAGAAACTTAAAACGTTAATTTCTCGAAATTACTTCAAGAAGACATATTTTCAACTTTTGATGCAGAATCAATATATATAAAAAGGGCTTCATAATTTTGATAGAAATTCTAACTTTTGACAATTATTGGCGAAGATACAACCGTTTGAATTTAGAAACAGAAACTTAAAACGTTAATTTCTCGAAATTACTTCAAGAAGACATATTTTCAACTTTTGATGCAGAATCAATATATATAAAAAGGGCTTCATAATGTTGAAAGAAATTCTAACTTTTGACAATTATTGGCGAAGATACAACCATTCGAATTTGGAAACAGAAACTTAAAACGTTAATTTCTCGAAATTACTTCAAGAAGACATATTTTCAACTTTTGATGCAGAATCAATATATATAAAAAGGGCTTCATAATTTTGAAAGAAATTCTAACTTTTGACAATTATTGGCGAAGATACAACCGTTTGAATTTAGAAACAGAAACTTAAAACGTTAATTTCTCGAAATTACTTCAAGAAGACATATTTTCAACTTTTGATGCAGAATCAATATATATAAAAAGGGCTTCATAATTTTGAAAGAAATTCTAACTTTTGACAATTATTGGCGAAGATACAACCGTTTGAATTTAGAAACAGAAACTTAAAACGTCAATTTCTCGAAATTACTTCAAGAAGACATATTTTCAACTTTTGATGCAGAATCAATATATATAAAAAGGGCTTCATAATGTTGAAAGAAATTCTAACTTTTGACAATTATTGGCGAAGATACAACCGTTTGAATTTAGAAACAGAAACTTAAAACGTCAATTTCTCGAAATTACTTCAAGAAGACATATTTTCAACTTTTGATGCAGAATCAATATATATAAAAAGGGCTTCATAATTTTGAAAGAAATTCTAACTTTTGACAATTATTATCGAAGATACAACCGTTTGAATTTAGAAACAGAAACTTAAAACGTCAATTTCTCGAAATTACTTCAAGAAGACATATTTTCAACTTTTGATGCAGAATCAATATATATAAAAAGGGCTTCATAATGTTGAAAAAAATTCTAACTTTTGACAATTATTGGCGAAGATACAACCGTTTGAATTTAGAAACAGAAACTTAAAACGTCAATTTCTCGAAATTACTTCAAGAAGACATATTTTCAAGCTTTTGATGCAGAATCAATATATATAAAAAGGGCTTCATAATGTTGAAAGAAATTCTAACTTTTGACAATTATTGGCGAAGATACAACCGTTTGAATTTAGAAACAGAAACTTAAAACGTCAATTTCTCGAAATTACTTCAAGAAGACATATTTTCAACTTTTTGATGCAGAATCAATATATATAAAAAGGGCTTCATAATTTTGAAAGAAATTCTAACTTTTGACAATTATTGGCGAAGATACAACCGTTTGAATTTAGAAACAGAAACTTAAAACGTCAATTTCTCGAAATTACTTCAAGAAGACATATTTTCAACTTTTGATGCAGAATCAATATATATAAAAAGGGCTTCATAATGTTGAAAGAAATTCTAACTTTTGACAATTATTGGCGAAGATACAACCGTTTGAATTTAGAAACAGAAACTTAAAACGTCAATTTCTCGAAATTACTTCAAGAAGACATATTTTCAACTTTTGATGCAGAATCAATATATATAAAAAGGGCTTCATAATGTTGAAAGAAATTCTAACTTTTGACAATTATTGGCGAAGATACAACCGTTTGAATTTAGAAACAGAAACTTAAAACGTTAATTTCTCGAAATTACTTCAAGAAGACATATTTTCAACTTTTGATGCAGAATCAATATATATAAAAAGGGCTTCATAATTTTGAAAGAAATTCTAACTTTTGACAATTATTGGCGAAGATACAACCGTTTGAATTTAGAAACAGAAACTTAAAACGTCAATTTCTCGAAATTACTTCAAGAAGACATATTTTCAACTTTTGATGCAGAATCAATATATATAAAAAGGGCTTCATAATGTTGAAAGAAATTCTAACTTTTGACAATTATTGGCGAAGATACAACCGTTTGAATTTAGAAACAGAAACTTAAAACGTCAATTTCTCGAAATTACTTCAAGAAGACATATTTTCAACTTTTGATGCAGAATCAATATATATAAAAAGGGCTTCATAATGTTGAAAGAAATTCTAACTTTTGACAATTATTGGCGAAGATACAACCGTTTGAATTTAGAAACAGAAACTTAAAACGTCAATTTCTCGAAATTACTTCAAGAAGACATATTTTCAACTTTTGATGCAGAATCAATATATATAAAAAGGGCTTCATAATTTTGAAAGAAATTCTAACTTTTGACAATTATTGGCGAAGATACAACCGTTTGAATTTAGAAACAGAAACTTAAAACGTCAATTTCTCGAAATTACTTCAAGAAGACATATTTTCAACTTTTGATGCAGAATCAATATATATAAAAAGGGCTTCATAATGTTGAAAGAAATTCTAACTTTTGACAATTATTGGCGAAGATACAACCGTTTGAATTTAGAAACAGAAACTTAAAACGTCAATTTCTCGAAATTACTTCAAGAAGACATATTTTCAACTTTTGATGCAGAATCAATATATATAAAAAGGGCTTCATAATGTTGAAAGAAATTCTAACTTTTGACAATTATTGGCGAAGATACAACCGTTTGAATTTAGAAACAGAAACTTAAAACGTCAATTTCTCGAAATTACTTCAAGAAGACATATTTTCAACTTTTGATGCAGAATCAATATATATAAAAAAGGGCTTCATAATGTTGAAAGAAATTCTAACTTTTGACAATTATTGGCGAAGATACAACCGTTTGAATTTAGAAACAGAAACTTAAAACGTCAATTTCTCGAAATTACTTCAAGAAGACATATTTTCAACTTTTGATGCAGAATCAATATATATAAAAAAGGGCTTCATAATTTTGAAAGAAATTCTAACTTTTGACAATTATTGGCGAAGATACAACCGTTTGAATTTAGAAACAGAAACTTAAAACGTCAATTTCTCGAAATTACTTCAAGAAGACATATTTTCAACTTTTGATGCAGAATCAATATATATAAAAAGGGCTTCATAATGTTTGAAAGAAATTCTAACTTTTGACAATTATTGGCGAAGATACAACCGTTTGAATTTAGAAACAGAAACTTAAAACGTCAATTTCTCGAAATTACTTCAAGAAGACATATTTTCAACTTTTGATGCAGAATCAATATATATAAAAAGGGCTTCATAATGTTGAAAGAAATTCTAACTTTTGACAATTATTGGCGAAGATACAACCGTTTGAATTTAGAAACAGAAACTTAAAACGTCAATTTCTCGAAATTACTTCAAGAAGACATATTTTCAACTTTTGATGCAGAATCAATATATATAAAAAGGGCTTCATAATTTTGAAAGAAATTCTAACTTTTGACAATTATTGGCGAAGATACAACCGTTTGAATTTAGAAACAGAAACTTAAAACGTCAATTTCTCGAAATTACTTCAAGAAGACATATTTTCAACTTTTGATGCAGAATCAATATATATAAAAAGGGCTTCATAATGTTGAAAGAAATTCTAACTTTTGACAATTATTGGCGAAGATACAACCGTTTGAATTTAGAAACAGAAACTTAAAACGTCAATTTCTCGAAATTACTTCAAGAAGACATATTTTCAACTTTTGATGCAGAATCAATATATATAAAAAGGGCTTCATAATGTTGAAAGAAATTCTAACTTTTGACAATTATTGGCGAAGATACAACCGTTTGAATTTAGAAACAGAAACTTAAAACGTCAATTTCTCGAAATTACTTCAAGAAGACATATTTTCAACTTTTGATGCAGAATCAATATATATAAAAAGGGCTTCATAATGTTGAAAGAAATTCTAACTTTTGACAATTATTGGCGAAGATACAACCGTTTGAATTTAGAAACAGAAACTTAAAACGTCAATTTCTCGAAATTACTTCAAGAAGACATATTTTCAACTTTTGATGCAGAATCAATATATATAAAAAGGGCTTCATAATGTTGAAAGAAATTCTAACTTTTGACAATTATTGGCGAAGATACAACCGTTTGAATTTAGAAACAGAAACTTAAAACGTCAATTTCTCGAAATTACTTCAAGAAGACATATTTTCAACTTTTGATGCAGAATCAATATATATAAAAAAGGGCTTCATAATGTTGAAAGAAATTCTAACTTTTGACAATTATTGGCGAAGATACAACCGTTTGAATTTAGAAACAGAAACTTAAAACGTCAATTTCTCGAAATTACTTCAAGAAGACATATTTTCAACTTTTGATGCAGAATCAATATATATAAAAAAGGGCTTCATAATGTTGAAAGAAATTCTAACTTTTGACAATTATTGGCGAAGATACAACCGTTTGAATTTAGAAACAGAAACTTAAAACGTCAATTTCTCGAAATTACTTCAAGAAGACATATTTTCAACTTTTGATGCAGAATCAATATATATAAAAAGGGCTTCATAATTTTGAAAGAAATTCTAACTTTTGACAATTATTGGCGAAGATACAACCGTTTGAATTTAGAAACAGAAACTTAAAACGTCAATTTCTCGAAATTACTTCAAGAAGACATATTTTCAACTTTTGATGCAGAATCAATATATATAAAAAAGGGCTTCATAATGTTTGAAAGAAATTCTAACTTTTGACAATTATTGGCGAAGATACAACCGTTTGAATTTAGAAACAGAAACTTAAAACGTCAATTTCTCGAAATTACTTCAAGAAGACATATTTTCAACTTTTGATGCAGAATCAATATATATAAAAAAGGGCTTCATAATGTTGAAAGAAATTCTAACTTTTGACAATTATTGGCGAAGATACAACCGTTTGAATTTAGAAACAGAAACTTAAAACGTCAATTTCTCGAAATTACTTCAAGAAGACATATTTTCAACTTTTGATGCAGAATCAATATATATAAAAAAGGGCTTCATAATGTTTGAAAGAAATTCTAACTTTTGACAATTATTGGCGAAGATACAACCGTTTGAATTTAGAAACAGAAACTTAAAACGTCAATTTCTCGAAATTACTTCAAGAAGACATATTTTCAACTTTTGATGCAGAATCAATATATATAAAAAGGGCTTCATAATGTTTGAAAGAAATTCTAACTTTTGACAATTATTGGCGAAGATACAACCGTTTGAATTTAGAAACAGAAACTTAAAACGTCAATTTCTCGAAATTACTTCAAGAAGACATATTTTCAACTTTTGATGCAGAATCAATATATATAAAAAAGGGCTTCATAATGTTGAAAGAAATTCTAACTTTTGACAATTATTGGCGAAGATACAACCGTTTGAATTTAGAAACAGAAACTTAAAACGTCAATTTCTCGAAATTACTTCAAGAAGACATATTTTCAACTTTTGATGCAGAATCAATATATATAAAAAGGGCTTCATAATGTTTGAAAGAAATTCTAACTTTTGACAATTATTGGCGAAGATACAACCGTTTGAATTTAGAAACAGAAACTTAAAACGTCAATTTCTCGAAATTACTTCAAGAAGACATATTTTCAACTTTTGATGCAGAATCAATATATATAAAAAGGGCTTCATAATGTTTGAAAGAAATTCTAACTTTTGACAATTATTGGCGAAGATACAACCGTTTGAATTTAGAAACAGAAACTTAAAACGTCAATTTCTCGAAATTACTTCAAGAAGACATATTTTCAACTTTTGATGCAGAATCAATATATATAAAAAGGGCTTCATAATGTTGAAAGAAATTCTAACTTTTGACAATTATTGGCGAAGATACAACCGTTTGAATTTAGAAACAGAAACTTAAAACGTCAATTTCTCGAAATTACTTCAAGAAGACATATTTTCAACTTTTGATGCAGAATCAATATATATAAAAAGGGCTTCATAATGTTTGAAAGAAATTCTAACTTTTGACAATTATTGGCGAAGATACAACCGTTTGAATTTAGAAACAGAAACTTAAAACGTCAATTTCTCGAAATTACTTCAAGAAGACATATTTTCAACTTTTGATGCAGAATCAATATATATAAAAAAGGGCTTCATAATGTTGAAAGAAATTCTAACTTTTGACAATTATTGGCGAAGATACAACCGTTTGAATTTAGAAACAGAAACTTAAAACGTCAATTTCTCGAAATTACTTCAAGAAGACATATTTTCAACTTTTGATGCAGAATCAATATATATAAAAAGGGCTTCATAATGTTTGAAAGAAATTCTAACTTTTGACAATTATTGGCGAAGATACAACCGTTTGAATTTAGAAACAGAAACTTAAAACGTCAATTTCTCGAAATTACTTCAAGAAGACATATTTTCAACTTTTGATGCAGAATCAATATATATAAAAAGGGCTTCATAATGTTGAAAGAAATTCTAACTTTTGACAATTATTGGCGAAGATACAACCGTTTGAATTTAGAAACAGAAACTTAAAACGTCAATTTCTCGAAATTACTTCAAGAAGACATATTTTCAACTTTTGATGCAGAATCAATATATATAAAAAGGGCTTCATAATGTTGAAAGAAATTCTAACTTTTGACAATTATTGGCGAAGATACAACCGTTTGAATTTAGAAACAGAAACTTAAAACGTCAATTTCTCGAAATTACTTCAAGAAGACATATTTTCAACTTTTGATGCAGAATCAATATATATAAAAAGGGCTTCATAATGTTGAAAGAAATTCTAACTTTTGACAATTATTGGCGAAGATACAACCGTTTGAATTTAGAAACAGAAACTTAAAACGTCAATTTCTCGAAATTACTTCAAGAAGACATATTTTCAACTTTTGATGCAGAATCAATATATATAAAAAGGGGCTTCATAATGTTGAAAGAAATTCTAACTTTTGACAATTATTGGCGAAGATACAACCGTTTGAATTTAGAAACAGAAACTTAAAACGTCAATTTCTCGAAATTACTTCAAGAAGACATATTTTCAACTTTTGATGCAGAATCAATATATATAAAAAGGGCTTCATAATGTTGAAAGAAATTCTAACTTTTGACAATTATTGGCGAAGATACAACCGTTTGAATTTAGAAACAGAAACTTAAAACGTCAATTTCTCGAAATTACTTCAAGAAGACATATTTTCAACTTTTGATGCAGAATCAATATATATAAAAAGGGCTTCATAATGTTGAAAGAAATTCTAACTTTTGACAATTATTGGCGAAGATACAACCGTTTGAATTTAGAAACAGAAACTTAAAACGTCAATTTCTCGAAATTACTTCAAGAAGACATATTTTCAACTTTTGATGCAGAATCAATATATATAAAAAAGGGCTTCATAATGTTGAAAGAAATTCTAACTTTTGACAATTATTGGCGAAGATACAACCGTTTGAATTTAGAAACAGAAACTTAAAACGTCAATTTCTCGAAATTACTTCAAGAAGACATATTTTCAACTTTTGATGCAGAATCAATATATATAAAAAAGGGCTTCATAATGTTTGAAAGAAATTCTAACTTTTGACAATTATTGGCGAAGATACAACCGTTTGAATTTAGAAACAGAAACTTAAAACGTCAATTTCTCGAAATTACTTCAAGAAGACATATTTTCAACTTTTGATGCAGAATCAATATATATAAAAAGGGCTTCATAATGTTTGAAAGAAATTCTAACTTTTGACAATTATTGGCGAAGATACAACCGTTTGAATTTAGAAACAGAAACTTAAAACGTCAATTTCTCGAAATTACTTCAAGAAGACATATTTTCAACTTTTGATGCAGAATCAATATATATAAAAAGGGCTTCATAATGTTGAAAGAAATTCTAACTTTTGACAATTATTGGCGAAGATACAACCGTTTGAATTTAGAAACAGAAACTTAAAACGTCAATTTCTCGAAATTACTTCAAGAAGACATATTTTCAACTTTTGATGCAGAATCAATATATATAAAAAGGGCTTCATAATGTTGAAAGAAATTCTAACTTTTGACAATTATTGGCGAAGATACAACCGTTTGAATTTAGAAACAGAAACTTAAAACGTCAATTTCTCGAAATTACTTCAAGAAGACATATTTTCAACTTTTGATGCAGAATCAATATATATAAAAAGGGCTTCATAATGTTGAAAGAAATTCTAACTTTTGACAATTATTGGCGAAGATACAACCGTTTGAATTTAGAAACAGAAACTTAAAACGTCAATTTCTCGAAATTACTTCAAGAAGACATATTTTCAACTTTTGATGCAGAATCAATATATATAAAAAGGGCTTCATAATATTGAAAGAAATTCTAACTTTTGACAATTATTGGCGAAGATACAACCGTTTGAATTTAGAAACAGAAACTTAAAACGTCAATTTCTCGAAATTACTTCAAGAAGACATATTTTCAACTTTTGATGCAGAATCAATATATATAAAAAGGGCTTCATAATGTTGAAAGAAATTCTAACTTTTGACAATTATTGGCGAAAAAAATTTTAATTTAAAAAAAAAAAATTAAAAATTAATTTCTCAAATTACTTCAAGAAGACATATTTTCAACTTTTGATGCAGAATCAATATATATAAAAAGGGCTTCATAATTTTGAAAGAAATTCTAACTTTTGACAATTATTGGCGAAGATACAACCGTTTGAATTTAGAAACAGAAACTTAAAACGTCAATTTCTCGAAATTACTTCAAGAAGACATATTTTCAACTTTTGATGCAGAATCAATATATATAAAAAGGGCTTCATAATGTTGAAAGAAATTCTAACTTTTGACAATTATTGGCGAAGATACAACCGTTTGAATTTAGAAACAGAAACTTAAAACGTCAAATTTCTCGAAATTACTTCAAGAAGACATATTTTCAACTTTTGATGCAGAATCAATATATATAAAAAGGGCTTCATAATGTTGAAAGAAATTCTAACTTTTGACAATTATTGGCGAAGATACAACCGTTTGGAATTTAGAAACAGAAACTTAAAACGTCAATTTCTCGAAATTACTTCAAGAAGACATATTTTCAACTTTTGATGCAGAATCAATATATATAAAAAGGGCTTCATAATGTTGAAAGAAATTCTAACTTTTGACAATTATTGGCGAAGATACAACCGTTTGAATTTAGAAACAGAAACTTAAAACGTCAATTTCTCGAAATTACTTCAAGAAGACATATTTTCAACTTTTGATGCAGAATCAATATATATAAAAAGGGCTTCATAATGTTGAAAGAAATTCTAACTTTTGACAATTATTGGCGAAGATACAACCGTTTGAATTTAGAAACAGAAACTTAAAACGTCAATTTCTCGAAATTACTTCAAGAAGACATATTTTCAACTTTTGATGCAGAATCAATATATATAAAAAGGGCTTCATAATGTTGAAAGAAATTCTAACTTTTGACAATTATTGGCGAAGATACAACCGTTTGAATTTAGAAACAGAAACTTAAAACGTCAATTTCTCGAAATTACTTCAAGAAGACATATTTTCAACTTTTGATGCAGAATCAATATATATAAAAAGGGCTTCATAATGTTGAAAGAAATTCTAACTTTTGACAATTATTGGCGAAGATACAACCGTTTGAATTTAGAAACAGAAACTTAAAACGTCAATTTCTCGAAATTACTTCAAGAAGACATATTTTCAACTTTTGATGCAGAATCAATATATATAAAAAAGGGCTTCATAATGTTGAAAGAAATTCTAACTTTTGACAATTATTGGCGAAGATACAACCGTTTGAATTTAGAAACAGAAACTTAAAACGTCAATTTCTCGAAAGAAATTACTTCAAGAAGACATATTTTCAACTTTTGATGCAGAATCAATATATATAAAAAAGGGCTTCATAATGTTGAAAGAAATTCTAACTTTTGACAATTATTGGCGAAGATACAACCGTTTGAATTTAGAAACAGAAACTTAAAACGTCAATTTCTCGAAATTACTTCAAGAAGACATATTTTCAACTTTTGATGCAGAATCAATATATATAAAAAGGGCTTCATAATGTTGAAAGAAATTCTAACTTTTGACAATTATTAGCGAAGATACAACCGTTTGAATTTAGAAACAGAAACTTAAAACGTCAATTTCTCGAAATTACTTCAAGAAGACATATTTTCAACTTTTGATGCAGAATCAATATATATAAAAAGGGCTTCATAATGTTGAAAGAAATTCTAACTTTTGACAATTATTGGCGAAGATACAACCGTTTGAATTTAGAAACAGAAACTTAAAACGTCAATTTCTCGAAATTACTTCAAGAAGACATATTTTCAACTTTTGATGCAGAATCAATATATATAAAAAGGGCTTCATAATGTTGAAAGAAATTCTAACTTTTGACAATTATTGGCGAAGATACAACCGTTTGAATTTAGAAACAGAAACTTAAAACGTCAATTTCTCGAAATTACTTCAAGAAGACATATTTTCAACTTTTGATGCAGAATCAATATATATAAAAAGGGCTTCATAATGTTGAAAGAAATTCTAACTTTTGACAATTATTGGCGAAGATACAACCGTTTGAATTTAGAAACAGAAACTTAAAACGTCAATTTCTCGAAATTACTTCAAGAAGACATATTTTCAACTTTTGATGCAGAATCAATATATATAAAAAGGGCTTCATAATGTTGAAAGAAATTCTAACTTTTGACAATTATTGGCGAAGATACAACCGTTTGAATTTAGAAACAGAAACTTAAAACGTCAATTTCTCGAAATTACTTCAAGAAGACATATTTTCAACTTTTGATGCAGAATCAATATATATAAAAAGGGCTTCATAATGTTGAAAGAAATTCTAACTTTTGACAATTATTGGCGAAGATACAACCGTTTGAATTTAGAAACAGAAACTTAAAACGTCAATTTCTCGAAATTACTTCAAGAAGACATATTTTCAACTTTTGATGCAGAATCAATATATATAAAAAGGGCTTCATAATGTTGAAAGAAATTCTAACTTTTGACAATTATTGGCGAAGATACAACCGTTTGAATTTAGAAACAGAAACTTAAAACGTCAATTTCTCGAAATTACTTCAAGAAGACATATTTTCAACTTTTGATGCAGAATCAATATATATAAAAAGGGCTTCATAATGTTGAAAGAAATTCTAACTTTTGACAATTATTGGCGAAGATACAACCGTTTGAATTTAGAAACAGAAACTTAAAACGTCAATTTCTCGAAATTACTTCAAGAAGACATATTTTCAACTTTTGATGCAGAATCAATATATATAAAAAGGGCTTCATAATGTTGAAAGAAATTCTAACTTTTGACAATTATTGGCGAAGATACAACCGTTTGAATTTAGAAACAGAAACTTAAAACGTCAATTTCTCGAAATTACTTCAAGAAGACATATTTTCAACTTTTGATGCAGAATCAATATATATAAAAAGGGCTTCATAATGTTGAAAGAAATTCTAACTTTTGACAATTATTGGCGAAGATACAACCGTTTGAATTTAGAAACAGAAACTTAAAACGTCAATTTCTCGAAATTACTTCAAGAAGACATATTTTCAACTTTTGATGCAGAATCAATATATATAAAAAGGGCTTCATAATGTTGAAAGAAATTCTAACTTTTGACAATTATTGGCGAAGATACAACCGTTTGAATTTAGAAACAGAAACTTAAAACGTCAATTTCTCGAAATTACTTCAAGAAGACATATTTTCAACTTTTGATGCAGAATCAATATATATAAAAAGGGCTTCATAATGTTGAAAGAAATTCTAACTTTTGACAATTATTGGCGAAGATACAACCGTTTGAATTTAGAAACAGAAACTTAAAACGTCAATTTCTCGAAATTACTTCAAGAAGACATATTTTCAACTTTTGATGCAGAATCAATATATATAAAAAGGGCTTCATAATGTTGAAAGAAATTCTAACTTTTGACAATTATTGGCGAAGATACAACCGTTTGAATTTAGAAACAGAAACTTAAAACGTCAATTTCTCGAAATTACTTCAAGAAGACATATTTTCAACTTTTGATGCAGAATCAATATATATAAAAAGGGCTTCATAATGTTGAAAGAAATTCTAACTTTTGACAATTATTGGCGAAGATACAACCGTTTGAATTTAGAAACAGAAACTTAAAACGTCAATTTCTCGAAATTACTTCAAGAAGACATATTTTCAACTTTTGATGCAGAATCAATATATATATAAAGGGCTTCATAATGTTGAAAGAAATTCTAACTTTTGACAATTATTGGCGAAGATACAACCGTTTGAATTTAGAAACAGAAACTTAAAACGTCAATTTCTCGAAATTACTTCAAGAAGACATATTTTCAACTTTTGATGCAGAATCAATATATATAAAAAGGGCTTCATAATGTTGAAAGAAATTCTAACTTTTGACAATTATTGGCGAAGATACAACCGTTTGAATTTAGAAACAGAAACTTAAAACGTCAATTTCTCGAAATTACTTCAAGAAGACATATTTTCAACTTTTGATGCAGAATCAATATATATAAAAAGGGCTTCATAATTTTGAAAGAAATTAAATAAAACAATTTAAAAAATAATTTCTCGAAATTACTTCAAGAAGACATATTTTCAACTTTTGATGCAGAATCAATATATATAAAAAGGGCTTCATAATGTTGAAAGAAATTCTAACTTTTGACAATTATTGGCGAAGATACAACCGTTTGAATTTAGAAACAGAAACTTAAAACGTCAATTTCTCGAAATTACTTCAAGAAGACATATTTTCAACTTTTGATGCAGAATCAATATATATAAAAAGGGCTTCATAATGTTGAAAGAAATTCTAACTTTTGACAATTATTGGCGAAGATACAACCGTTTGAATTTAGAAACAGAAACTTAAAACGTCAATTTCTCGAAATTACTTCAAGAAGACATATTTTCAACTTTTGATGCAGAATCAATATATATAAAAAGGGCTTCATAATGTTGAAAGAAATTCTAACTTTTGACAATTATTGGCGAAGATACAACCGTTTGAATTTAGAAACAGAAACTTAAAACGTCAATTTCTCGAAATTACTTCAAGAAGACATATTTTCAACTTT
>JAEIFX010000409.1:0-66833 GCA_018904325.1 Drosophila murphyi | reverse complement strand
ATAAATTGGATTGGATGAATTTGGATGAGTCTGAAGACATTTTCTTTAAATGCAGTTTTGTTTCAAAATAGAGCAATTTCTAAAAATACTTTCTTATTTTAAGTGGGGCAATTTTTGACGGAGATATGGCCATTAATATAATATATAATTTTAGATGAGTCTGAAGTCATTTTCTTTAAATGCAGTTTTGTTTCAAAAATCGAGCAATTTCTAAAAGTAACTCCATATTTGTATAAATTGGATTCGGTTAATTTGGATGAGTCTGAAGGCATTTTCTTTAAATGCAGTTTTGTTTCAAAAATCGAGCAAATTCTAAAAATACCTTCATATTTGAAGTGGGGCCATTTTTTACGGAGATATGGTCATTAATACAATTAAAAAATTTTAGAAGAGGCGAAAGATTTTTTTTTAAATGCAGTTTTGTTTCAAAAATCGGGAAATTTCTAAATATAACTTCATTATTGGCGTGGAGCCATTTTTGACGGATATATGGCCATTAATATAATATACAATTTTAGATGAATCAGAAGTCATTTTCTTTAAATGCAGATTTGTTTCAAAAATCGAGCAAATTCTAAAAATACCTTTAGATTTTAAGTGGGGCCAATTTTTTCGGAGATATAGCCATTAATACAGAGTATAATTTTATATGAGTCTGAAGTCATTTTGTTTAAATGAAGTTTTGTTTAAAAAATCGAGCAAATTCTAAAAATACCTTCATATTTGAAGTGGGGCCATTTTTGACGTAGATATAGCCATTAATATAATATATAATTTTAGATGAGTCTGATATCATTTTCTTTAAATGCAGTTTTGTTTCAAAAATCGAGAAATTTCTAAATATAACTTCATATCTTAAGTGGAGCCATTTTTGACGGATATATGGCCATTAATACAATATATAATTTTAGATGAGTCTGAGGATATTTTCTTTAAATGCAGTTTTGTTTCAAAAATCGAGCAAAGTCTAAAAATACCTTCAGATTTTAAGTGGGGCCCTTTTTGACGCAGAAATAGCCATTAATATAATATATAATTTTAGATGAGTCTGATGTCATTTTCTTTTAATGCAGTTTTGTTTAAAAAATCGAGCAATTTCTAAAAATAACTTCATTATTGGAGTGGAGCCATTTTTGACGGAGATATAGCCATTAATACAATATATAATTTTAGATGAGTGATAAGTCTGAAGACATTTTCTTTAAATGCAGTTTTGTTTCAAATATCGAGCAAATTCTAAAAATACCTTCAGATTTTAAGTGGGACCATTTTTGACGGAGATATGGCCATTATTACAATATATAATTTTAGATCAGTCCGAAGTCATTTTGTTTTAATGCAGTTTTGTTTAAAAAATCGAGCAAAGTCTAAAAATAACTTCATTATTGGAGTGGAGCCATTTTTGATGGAGATATGGCCATTAATACAATATATAATTTTATATGAGTCTGAAGTCATTTTGTTTAAATGCAGTTTTGTTTCAAAAATCGAGCAAATTCTAAAAATACCTTCATATTTTAAATGGGGCCCTTTTTGACGCAGATATAGCACTTAATATAAAATATAATTTTAGATGAATCTGAAGTAATATTCTTTAAATGCAGTTTTGTTTCAAAAATCGAGCAAATTCTAAAAATACCTTCATATTTTAAGTGGGGCCATTTTTGACAGAGATATGGCCATTAATACAATATATAATTTTAGATGAGTCTGAAGACATTTTCTTTAAATGCAGTTTTGTTTCAAAAATCGAGCAAATTCTAAAAATACCTTCAGATTTTAAGTGGGGCCATTTTTGACGGAGATATGGCCATTAATACAATATATAATTTTAGATGAGTCTGAAGTCATTTTGTTTTAATGCAGTTTTGTTTCAAAAATCGAGCAAATTCTAAAAATAACTTCATTATTGGCGTGGAGCCATTTTTGACGGAGATATGGCCATTAATACAATATATAATTTTAGATGAGTCTGAAGTCATTTTCTTTAAATGCAGTTTTGTTTCAAAAATCGAGCAAAGTCTAAAAATAACTTCATTATTTGAGTGGGGCCATTTTTGACGGAGATATAGCCATTAATATAATATATAATTTTAGATGAGTCTGAAGTCATTTTCTTTAAATACGTTTATTTTTTAAGTGGGGCCATTTTTGACGGATATATGGCCATTAATACAATATTTAATTTTAGATGAGTCTGAAGATATTTTCTTTAAATGCAGTTTTGTTTCAAAAATCGAGCAAATTCTAAAAATACCTTCAGATTTTAAGTGGGGCCCTTTTTGACGCAGATATAGCCATTAATATAATATATAATTTTAGATGAGTCTGAAGTCATTTTCTTTAAATGCAGTTTTGTTTAAAAAATCGAGCAATTTCTAAAAATAACTTCATTATTGGAGTGGAGCCATTTTTGACGGAGATATGGCCATTAATACAATATATAATTTTAGATGAGTGATAAGTCTGAAGACATTTTCTTTAAATGCAGTTTTGTTTCAAAAATCGAGCAAATTCTAAAAATACCTTCAGATTTTAAGTGGGACCATTTTTGACGGAGATATGGCCATTATTACAATATATAATTTTAGATCAGTCCGAAGTCATTTTCTTTTAATGCAGTTTTGTTTAAAAAATCGAGCAAAGTCTAAAAATAACTTCATTATTGGAGTGGAGCCATTTTTGATGGAGATATGGCCATTAATACAATATATAATTTTATATGAGTCTGAAGTCATTTTGTTTAAATGAAGTTTTGTGTCAAAAATCGAGCAAATTCTCAAAATACCTTCACATTTTAAATGGGGCCCTTTTGACGCAGATATAGCACTTAATATAAAATTTAATTTTAGATGAATCTGAAGTAATATTCTTTAAATGCAGTTTTGTTTCAAAAATCGAGCAAATTCTAAAAATACCTTCATATTTTAAGTGGGGCCATTTTTGACAGAGATATGGCCATTAATACAATATGTCATTTTAGATGAGTCTGAAGATATTTTCTTTAAATGCAGTTTTGTTTCAAAAATCGAGCAAATTCTAAAAATTCCTTCAGATTTTAAGTGGGGCCATTTTTGACGGAGATATGGCCATTAATATAATATATAATTTTAGATGAGTCTGAATTCATTTTGTTTTAATGCAGTTTTGTTTCAAAAATCGAGCAAAGTCTAAAAATAACTTCATTATTGGCGTAGAGCCATTTTTGACTGAGATATGGCCATTAATATAATATATAATTTTAGATGAGTCTGAAGTCATTTTCTTTAAATGCAGTTTTGTTTCAAAAATCGAGCAAAGTCTAAAAATAACTTCATTATTGGAGTGGGGCCATTTTTGATGGAGATATGGCCATTAATACAATATATAATTTTAGATGAGTCTGAAGTCATTTTGTTTAAATGCAGTTTTGTTTAAAAAATCGAGCAAATTCTAAAAATACCTTCATGTTTTAAGTGGGGCCCTTTTTGACGGAGATATGGCCATTAATATAATATATAATTTTAGATGAGTCTGAAGTCATATTCTTTAAGTGCAGTTTTGTTTAAAAAAAATCGAGCAATTTCTAAAAGTAACTTCATATTTTATGTGGGGCCATTTTTGACGGAGATATGGCCATTAATACAATATATAATTTTAGATGAGTCTGAAGACATTTTCTTTAAATGCAGTTTTGTTTCAAAAATCGAGCAAATTCTAAAAATATCTTCATATTTTAAGTGTGGCCATTTTTGACGGAGATATGGCCATTAATACAATATATAATTTTAGATGAGTCTGAAGACATTTTCTTTAAATGCAGTTTTTTTCAAAAATCGAGGAATTTCTAAAAGTAACTCCATATTTGAAGTGGGGCCATTTTTGACAGAGATATGGCCATTAATACAATATATAATTTTAGATGAGTCTGAAGTCATTTTGTTTAAATTCAGTTTTGTTTCAAAAATCGAGCAAATTCTAAAAATACCTTCATATTTTAAAAGGAGCCATTTTTGACGGATATATGGCCATTAATATAATATGTAAATTTGGATGAGTCTGAAGTCATTTTCTTTAAATGCAGTTTTGTTTCAAAAAAATCGAGCAATTTCTAAAAGTAACTTCATATTTTATGTGGGGCCATTTTTGACGGAGATATGGCCATTAATACAATATATAATTTTAGATGAGTCTGAAGACATTTTCTTTAAATGCAGTTTTGTTTCAAAAATCGAGCAAATTCTAAAAATACCTTCAGGTATAAGTGGGGCCATTTTTGACGGAGATATGGCCATTAATACAATATATAATTTTAGATGGGTCTGAAGTCATTTTGTTTTAATGCAGTTTTGTTTCAAAAATCGAGCAAAGTCTAAAAATAACTTCATTATTGGCGTGGGGCCATTTTTGAAGGAGGTATGGCAATTAACATAATATATAATTTTAGATGAGTCTGAAGTCATTTTCTTTAAATGCAGTTTTGTTTCAAAAATCGAGCAAAGTCTAAAAATAACTTCATTATTGGAGTGGAGCCATTTTTGATGGAGATATGGCCATTAATACAATATATAATTTTAGATGAGTCTGAAGACATTTTGTTTAAATGCAGTTTTGTTTCAAAAATCGAGCAAATTCTTAAAATACCTTCATAATTGACGGAGATATGGCCATTAATACAATATATAATTTTAGATGAGTCTGAAGTAATTTTCTTTAAATGCAGTTTTGTTTAAAAAAATCGAGCAATTTCTAAAAATACCTTCAGAATTTAAGTGGGGCCATTTTTGACGGCGATATGGCCATTAATACAATATATAATTTTAGATGAGTCTGAAGTCATTTTGTTTAAATGCAGTTTTGTTTCAAAAATCGAGCAAATTCTAAAAATACCTTCATATTTTAAGTGGGGCCATTTTTGACAGAGATATGGCCATTAATACAATATATAATTTTAGATGAGTCTGAAGACATTTTCTTTAAATGCAGTTTTGTTTAAAAAATCGAGCAATTTCTAAAAATAACTCCATATTTGAAGTGGGGCCATTTTTGACAGAGATATGGCCATTAATACAATATATAATTTTAGATGAGTCTGAAGTCATTTTGTTTAAATGCAGTTTTGTTTCAAAAAATCGAGCAAATTCTAAAAATACCTTCATATTTTAAGTGGGGCCATTTTTGACGGAGATATGGCCATTAATACAATATATAATTTTAGATGAGTCTGAATTCATTTCTTTAAATGCAGTTTTGTTTCAAAAAAATCGAGCAATTTCTAAAAGTAACTTCATATTTTATGTGGGGCCATTTTTGACGGAGATATGGCCATTAATACAATATATAATTTTAGATGAGTCTGAAGACATTTTCTTTAAATGCAGTTTTGTTTCAAAAAATCGAGCAAATTCTAAAAATACCTTCATATTTAAGTGGGGCCATTTTTGACGGAGATATGGCCATTAATACAATATATAATTTTAGATGAGTCTGAAGTCATTTTCTTTAAATGCAGTTTTGTTTCAAAAAATCGAGCAAATTCTAAAAATAACTTCATATTTTAAGTGGGGCCATTTTTGACGGAGATATGGCCATTAATATAATATATAATTTTAGATGAGTCTGAAGTCATTTTGTTTAAATGCAGTTTTGTTTAAAAAATCGAGCACAGTCTAAAAATTACTTCATTATTGGAGTGGGGCCATTTTTGATGGAGATATGGCCATTAATACAATATATAATTTTAGATGAGTCTGAAGTCATTTTGTTTAAAAAATCGTGCAAATTCTAAAAATACCTTCATATTTTAAGTGGGGCCATTTTTGACGGAGATATGGCCCTTAATACAATATATAATTTTAGATGAGTCTGAAGACATTTTCTTTAAATGCAGTTTTGTTTAAAAAATCGAGCAATTTCTAAAAGTAACTCCATATTTGAAGTGGGGCCATTTTTGACAGAGATATGGCCATTAATACAATATATAATTTTAGATGAGTCTGAAGTCATTTTGTTTAAATGCAGTTTTGTTTAAAAAATCGAGCAAATTCTAAAAATACCTTCATATTTTAAGTGGGGCCATTTTTGACAGAGATATGGCCATTAATACAATATATAATTTTAGATGAGTCTGAAGACATTTTCTTTAAATGCAGTTTTGTTTAAAAAATCGAGCAATTTCTAAAAATAACTTCCATATTTGAAGTGGGGCCATTTTTGACAGAGATATGGCCATTAATACAATATATAATTTTAGATGAGTCTGAAGTCATTTTGTTTAAATGCAGTTTTGTTTAAAAATCGAGCAAATTCTAAAAATACCTTCATATTTTAAGTGGGGCCATTTTTGACAGAGATATGGCCATTAATACAATATATAATTTTAGATGAGTCTGAAGACATTTTCTTTAAATGCAGTTTTGTTTCAAAAAATCGAGCAATTTCTAAAAGTAACTTCATATTTTAAGTGGGGCCATTTTTGACGGAGATATGGCCATTAATACAATATATAATTTTAGATGAGTCTGAAGACATTTTCTTTAAATGCAGTTTTGTTTCAAAAAATCGAGCAAATTCTAAAAATACCTTCATATTTTAAGTGGGGCCATTTTTGACGGAGATATGGCCATTAATACAATATATAATTTTAGATGAGTCTGAAGTCATTTTCTTTAAATGCAGTTTTGTTTCAAAAAATCGAGCAATTTCTAAAAGTAACTTCATATTTTAAGTGGGGCCATTTTTGACGGAGATATGGCCATTAATACAATATATAATTTTAGATGAGTCTGAAGTCATTTTGTTTTAATGCAGTTTTGTTTCAAAAATCGAGCAAAGTCTAAAAATAACTTCATTATTGGCGTGGGGCCATTTTTGACGGAGGTATGGCCATTAACATAATATATAATTTTAGATGAGTCTGAAGTCATTTTCATTAAATGCAGTTTTGTTTCAAAAATCGAGCAAAGTCTAAAAATAACTTCATTATTGGAGTGGAACCATTTTTGATGGAGATATGGCCATTAATACAAAATATAATTTTATATAAGTCTGAAAACATTTTGTCTAAATGCAGTTTTGTGTATAAAAAATCGTGCAAATTCTAAAAATACCTTCATATTTTAAGTGGGGCCCTTTTTGACGCAGATATAGCCCTTAATATAATATATAATTTTAGATGAGTCTGAAGTAATTTTCTTTAAATTCAGTTTTGTTTAAAAAATCGAGCAATTTCTAAAAGTAACTCCATATTTGAAGTGGGGCCATTTTTGACAGAGATATGGCCATTAATACAATATATAATTTTAGATAAGTCTGAAGACATTTTCTTTAAATGCAGTTTTGTTTAAAAAATCAAGCAAATTCTAAAAATACCTTCAGATTTTAAGTGGGGCCCTTTTTTGACGGAGATATGGCCATTAATATAATATATAATTTTAGATGAGTCTGAAGTCATTTTCTTTAAATGCAGTTTTGTTTAAAAAATCGAGCAATTTCTAAAAATAACTTCCTTATTTGAAGTGGGGCCATTTTTGACGGAGATATGGCCATTAATACAATATATAATTTTAGATGAGTCTGAAGTCATTTTCTTTAAATGCAGTTTTGTTTCAAAAATCGAGCAAATTCTAAAAATACCTTCATATTTTAAGTGGGGCCATTTTTGACGGAGATATGGCCATTAATACAATATATAATTTTAGATGAGTCTGAAGTCATTTTCTTTAAATGCAGTTTTGTTTAAAAAATCGAGCAATTTCTAAAAGTAACTTCATATTTGAAGTGGGGCCATTTTTGACGGAGATATGGCCATTAATACAATATATAATTTTAGATGAGTCTGAAGACATTTTCTTTAAATGCAGTTTTGTTTCAAAAAATCGAGCAATTTCTAAAAGTAACTTCATATTTTAAGTGGGGCCATTTTTGACGGAGATATGGCCATTAATACAATATATAATTTTAGATGAGTCTGAAGACATTTTCTTTAAATGCAGTTTTGTTTAAAAAATCGAGCAAATTCTAAAAATAACTTCATATTTTAAGTGGGGCCATTTTTTGACGGAGATATGGCCATTAATATAATATATAATTTTAGATGAGTCTGAAGTCATTTTCTTTAAATGCAGTTTTGTTTAAAAAAAATCGAGCAATTTCTAAAAGTAACTTCATATTTTATGTGGGGCCATTTTTGACGGAGATATGGCCATTAATACAATATATAATTTTAGATGAGTCTGAAGACATCCTTTTCTTTAAATGCAGTTTTGTTTCAAAAAATCGAGCAAATTCTAAAAATAACTTCATATTTTAAGTGGGGCCATTTTTGACGGAGATATGGCCATTAATACAATATATAATTTTAGATGAGTCTGAAGTCATTTTCTTTAAATGCAGTTTTGTTTCAAAAATCGAGCAAATTCTAAAAATAACTTCATTATTTGAAGTGGGGCCATTTTTGACGGAGATATGGCCATTAATACAATATATAATTTTAGATGAGTCTGAAGTCATTTTGTTTAAATGCAGTTTTGTTTCAAAAATCGAGCAAATTCTAAAAATAACTTCATATTTGAAGTGGGGCCATTTTTGACGGAGATATGGCCATTAATATAATATATAATTTTAGATGAGTCTGAAGTCATTTTCTTTAAATGCAGTTTTGTTTCAAAAAATCGAGCAATTTCTAAAAATAACTTCATATTTTAAGTGGGGCCATTTTTGACGGAGATATGGCCATTAATACAATATATAATTTTAGATGAGTCTGAAGACATTTTCTTTAAATGCAGTTTTGTTTCAAAAAATCGAGCAATTTCTAAAAGTAACTTCATATTTTAAGTGGGGCCATTTTTGACGGAGATATGGCCATTAATACAATATATAATTTTAGATGAGTCTGAAGACATTTTCTTTAAATGCAGTTTTGTTTAAAAAATCGAGCAATTTCTAAAAATAACTTCATATTTTATGTGGGGCCATTTTTGACGGAGATATGGCCATTAATACAATATATAATTTTAGATGAGTCTGAAGTCATTTTCTTTAAATGCAGTTTTGTTTCAAAAAATCGAGCAATTTCTAAAAATAACTTCATATTTTATGTGGGGCCATTTTTTGACGGAGATATGGCCATTAATACAATATATAATTTTAGATGAGTCTGAAGACATTTTCTTTAAATGCAGTTTTGTTTAAAAATCGAGCAAATTCTAAAAATAACTTCATATTTTAAGTGGGGCCATTTTTGACGGAGATATGGCCATTAATACAATATATAATTTTAGATGAGTCTGAAGACATTTTCTTTAAATGCAGTTTTTTTTCAAAAATCGAGCAATTTCTAAAAGTAACTCCATATTTGAAGTGGGGCCATTTTTGACAGAGATATGGCCATTAATACAATATATAATTTTAGATGAGTCTGAAGTCATTTTGTTTAAATGCAGTTTTGTTTCAAAAAATCGAGCAAATTCTAAAAATAACTTCATTTTAAGTGGGGCCCTTCCTGGTCAAAAGAACTTGTGGGATAGTTCGGATGGGGCTGAGCTGAAGCACAGGCGGGTCGCGGGTTGCGGATAGCAATGGCCTCCCCAAGAGGTTAGCTGCGAATAATCAGATTCCTCGTAAATAAGCAGTCCCGGACAAACAACTGCGATATTGTCAATCCACTGACAAGGCGCTTTTGTTGCCGCCTTCAAAGTATAGCCTCACACAATCCCTATCTCCCCACAATTACCTACCCCATCCTATCCCCACATCTCACTCCGGGCCAGACTAAAGCGTTATTCGAACCGTACCAAAATCAGCTTGGCTGGGGCCCGGAAAAACTAGCCCAGTCTCTAACAGTGTTTTTAAAAATTTCTAAAAATAACTTCATATTTGAAGTGGGGCCATTTTTGACGGAGATATGGCCATTAATACAATATATAATTTTAGATGAGTCTGAAGTCATTTTCTTTAAATGCAGTTTTGTTTCAAAAAATCGAGCAAATTCTAAAAATAACTTCATATTTTAAGTGGGGCCATTTTTGACGGAGATATGGCCATTAATACAATATATAATTTTAGATGAGTCTGAAGTCATTTTCTTTAAATGCAGTTTTGTTTCAAAAAATCGAGCAATTTCTAAAAAGTAACTTCATATTTTGAAGTGGGGCCATTTTTGACGGAGATATGGCCATTAATACAATATATAATTTTAGATGAGTCTGAAGTCATTTTCTTTAAATGCAGTTTTGTTTCAAAAATCGAGCAAATTTCTAAAAATAACTTCATATTTTGAAGTGGGGCCATTTTTGACGGAGATATGGCCATTAATACAATATATAATTTTAGATGAGTCTGAAGACATTTTCTTTAAATGCAGTTTTGTTTCAAAAAAATCGAGCAAATTTCTAAAAAGTAACTTCATATTTGAAGTGGGGCCATTTTTGACGGAGATATGGCCATTAATACAATATATAATTTTAGATGAGTCTGAAGACATTTTGTTTAAATGCAGTTTTGTTTCAAAAAATCGAGCAAATTCTAAAAATAACTTCATATTTGAAGTGGGGCCATTTTTGACGGAGATATGGCCATTAATACAATATATAATTTTAGATGAGTCTGAAGTCATTTTCTTTAAATGCAGTTTTGTTTCAAAAAATCGAGCAAATTCTAAAAATAACTTCATATTTTGAAGTGGGGCCATTTTTGACGGAGATATGGCCATTAATACAATATATAATTTTAGATGAGTCTGAAGTCATTTTCTTTAAATGCAGTTTTGTTTCAAAAATCGAGCAAATTCTAAAAATAACTTCATATTTTAAGTGGGGCCATTTTTGACGGAGATATGGCCATTAATACAATATATAATTTTAGATGAGTCTGAAGTCATTTTCTTTAAATGCAGTTTTGTTTAAAAAATCGAGCAATTTCTAAAAAGTAACTTCATATTTGAAGTGGGGCCATTTTTTGACAGAGATATGGCCATTAATACAATATATAATTTTAGATGAGTCTGAAGTCATTTTGTTTAAATGCAGTTTTGTTTCAAAAAATCGAGCAAATTCTAAAAATACACTTCATATTTTAAGTGGGGCCATTTTTGACGGAGATATGGCCATTAATACAATATATAATTTTAGATGAGTCTGAAGTCATTTTCTTTAAATGCAGTTTTGTTTCAAAAAATCGAGCAATTTCTAAAAATAACTTCATATTTGAAGTGGGGCCATTTTTGACGGAGATATGGCCATTAATACAATATATAATTTTAGATGAGTCTGAAGACATTTTGTTTAAATGCAGTTTTGTTTCAAAAAATCGAGCAAATTCTAAAAATACCTTCATATTTTAAGTGGGGCCATTTTTGACGGAGATATGGCCATTAATACAATATATAATTTTAGATGAGTCTGAAGTCATTTTCTTTAAATGCAGTTTTGTTTCAAAAAATCGAGCAAATTTCTAAAAAGTAACTTCATATTTTGAAGTGGGGCCATTTTTTGACAGAGATATGGCCATTAATACAATATATAATTTTAGATGAGTCTGAAGTCATTTTCTTTAAATGCAGTTTTGTTTCAAAAAATCGAGCAAATTTCTAAAAATAACTTCATATTTTGAAGTGGGGCCATTTTTGACGGAGATATGGCCATTAATACAATATATAATTTTAGATGAGTCTGAAGACATTTTCTTTAAATGCAGTTTTGTTTCAAAAATCGAGCAAATTCTAAAAATACCTTCATATTTTGAAGTGGGGCCATTTTTGACGGAGATATGGCCATTAATACAATATATAATTTTAGATGAGTCTGAAGTCATTTTCTTTAAATGCAGTTTTGTTTAAAAAATCGAGCAAATTTCTAAAAAGTAACTTCATATTTTAAGTGGGGCCATTTTTGACGGAGATATGGCCATTAATACAATATATAATTTTAGATGAGTCTGAAGTCATTTTCTTTAAATGCAGTTTTGTTTCAAAAAATCGAGCAAATTTCTAAAAATAACTTCATATTTGAAGTGGGGCCATTTTTGACGGAGATATGGCCATTAATACAATATATAATTTTAGATGAGTCTGAAGACATTTTCTTTAAATGCAGTTTTGTTTCAAAAAATCGAGCAAATTCTAAAAATAACTTCATATTTTAAGTGGGGCCATTTTTGACGGAGATATGGCCATTAATACAATATATAATTTTAGATGAGTCTGAAGTCATTTTCTTTAAATGCAGTTTTGTTTCAAAAAATCGAGCAAATTCTAAAAATAACTTCATATTTTAAGTGGGGCCATTTTTGACGGAGATATGGCCATTAATACAATATATAATTTTAGATGAGTCTGAAGTCATTTTGTTTAAATGCAGTTTTGTTTCAAAAAATCGAGCAAATTCTAAAAATAACTTCATATTTTAAGTGGGGCCATTTTTGACGGAGATATGGCCATTAATACAATATATAATTTTAGATGAGTCTGAAGTCATTTTCTTTAAATGCAGTTTTGTTTCAAAAAATCGAGCAAATTCTAAAAATACCTTCATATTTTGAAGTGGGGCCATTTTTGACGGAGATATGGCCATTAATACAATATATAATTTTAGATGAGTCTGAAGTCATTTTGTTTTAAATGCAGTTTTGTTTCAAAAAATCGAGCAAAGTCTAAAAATACCTTCATATTTGGAGTGGGGCCATTTTTGACGGAGATATGGCCATTAATACAATATATAATTTTAGATGAGTCTGAAGTCATTTTGTTTAAATGCAGTTTTGTTTCAAAAAATCGAGCAAATTCTAAAAATAACTTCATATTTTGAGTGGGGCCATTTTTGACGGAGATATGGCCATTAATACAATATATAATTTTAGATGAGTCTGAAGTCATTTTCTTTAAATGCAGTTTTGTTTCAAAAAATCGAGCAAATTCTAAAAATAACTTCATATTTTAGTGGGGCCATTTTTGACGGAGATATGGCCATTAATACAATATATAATTTTAGATGAGTCTGAAGTCATTTTCTTTAAATGCAGTTTTGTTTCAAAAAATCGAGCAAATTCTAAAAATAACTTCATATTTGAAGTGGGGCCATTTTTGACGGAGATATGGCCATTAATACAATATATAATTTTAGATGAGTCTGAAGTCATTTTCTTTAAATGCAGTTTTGTTTCAAAAAATCGAGCAAATTCTAAAAATACCTTCATATTTGAAGTGGGGCCATTTTTGACGGAGATATGGCCATTAATACAATATATAATTTTAGATGAGTCTGAAGTCATTTTGTTTAAATGCAGTTTTGTTTCAAAAAATCGAGCAAATTCTAAAAATAACTTCATATTTTAAGTGGGGCCATTTTTGACGGAGATATGGCCATTAATACAATATATAATTTTAGATGAGTCTGAAGACATTTTCTTTAAATGCAGTTTTGTTTCAAAAAATCGAGCAAATTCTAAAAAGTACCTTCATATTTGAAGTGGGGCCATTTTTGACGGAGATATGGCCATTAATACAATATATAATTTTAGATGAGTCTGAAGTCATTTTGTTTAAATGCAGTTTTGTTTCAAAAAATCGAGCAAATTCTAAAAATACCTTCATATTTGAAGTGGGGCCATTTTTGACGGAGATATGGCCATTAATACAATATATAATTTTAGATGAGTCTGAAGACATTTTCTTTAAATGCAGTTTTGTTTCAAAAAATCGAGCAAATTCTAAAAATAACTTCATATTTGAAGTGGGGCCATTTTTGACGGAGATATGGCCATTAATACAATATATAATTTTAGATGAGTCTGAAGACATTTTCTTTAAATGCAGTTTTGTTTCAAAAAATCGAGCAAATTTCTAAAAATACCTTCATATTTGAAGTGGGGCCATTTTTGACGGAGATATGGCCATTAATACAATATATAATTTTAGATGAGTCTGAAGACATTTTCTTTAAATGCAGTTTTGTTTCAAAAAATCGAGCAAATTCTAAAAATACCTTCATATTTTGAAGTGGGGCCATTTTTGACGGAGATATGGCCATTAATACAATATATAATTTTAGATGAGTCTGAAGTCATTTTGTTTAAATGCAGTTTTGTTTCAAAAAATCGAGCAAATTCTAAAAATACCTTCATATTTGAAGTGGGGCCATTTTTGACGGAGATATGGCCATTAATACAATATATAATTTTAGATGAGTCTGAAGACATTTTCTTTAAATGCAGTTTTGTTTCAAAAATCGAGCAAATTCTAAAAATACCTTCATATTTGAAGTGGGGCCATTTTTGACGGACATATGGCCATTAATACAATATATAATTTTAGATGAGTCTGAAGACATTTTTTTAACGGTAGGCCATTAATACAATATATAATTTTAGATGAGTCTGAAGTCATTTTTTAAATGCAGTTTTGTTTCAAAAATCGAGCAAATTCTAAAAATACCTTCATATTTGAAGTGGGGCCATTTTTGACAGAGATATGGCCATTAATACAATATATAATTTTAGATGATTCTGAAGTAATTTGCCTTAAATGCAGTTTTGTTTCACAAATCGAGCAAATTTCTAAAAATACCTTCATATTTGAAGTGGGGCCATTTTTGACGGACATATGGCCATTAATACAATATATAATTTTAGATGAGTCTGAAGTCATTTTCTTTAAATGCAGTTTGGTTTAAGAAATCCAGCAATTTCTAAAAGTAACTTCATATTTTATGTGGGGCCATTTTTGACGGAGATATGGCCATTAATACAATATATAATTTTAGATGAGTCTGAAGACATTTTCTTTAAATGCAGTTTTGTTTCAAAAATCCTGCAATTTCTAAAAGTAACTTCATATTTGACGGAGATATGGTCATTAATACAATATATAATTTTAGATGAGTCTGAAGACATTTTCTTTAAATGCAAATTTGTTCCAAAAATCGAGCAATTTCTAAAAGTAACTTCATATTTGAAGTGGAGCCATTTTTGACGGACAAATGGCCATTAATACAATTTATAATTTTAGATGAGTCTGAAGACATTTTCTTTAAATGGAGTTTTTTTTCAAAAATCGAGCAAATTCTAAAAATACCTTCATATTTGAAGTGGGGCCATTTTTGACGGAGATATGGCCATTAATATAATATATAATTTTAGATGAGTCTGAAGTCATTTTGTTTAAATGCAGTTTTGTTTAAAAAATCGAACAAATTCTAAAAATACCTTCATAGTTTAAGTGGGGCCATTTTTGACGGATATATGGCCATTAATACAATATATAATTTTAGATGAGTCTGAAGACATTTTCTTTAAATGCAAATTTGTTTCAAAAATCGAGCAATTTCTAAAAGTAACTTCATATTTGAAGTGGGGCCATTTTTGACGGACAAATGGCCATTAATACAATTTATAATTTTAGATGAGTCTGAAGACATTTTGTATAAATGCAGTTTTGTTTCAAAAATCCAGCAATTTCTAAAAGTAACTTCATATTTGACGGAGATATGGTCATTAATACAATATATAATTTTAGATGAGTCTGAAGACATTTTTTTAAATGCAGTTTTGTTTCAAAAATCGAGCAAATTCTAAAAATACCTTCAGATTTTAAGTGGGGCCACTTTTGACGGAGATATGGCCATTAATACAATATATAATTTTAGATGAGTCTGAAGTCATTTTGTTTAAATGAAGTTTTGTTTAAAAAATCGAGCAAATTCTAAAAATACCTTCATATTTGAAGTGGGGCCATTTTTGACGGACATATGGCCATTAATACAATATATAATTTTAGATGAGTCTGAAGACATTTTCTTTAAATGCAGTTTTGTTTAAAAAATCGAGCAAATTCTAAAAATACCTTCATATTTGAAGTGGGGCCATTTTTGACGGACATATGGCCATTAATACAATATATAATTTTAGATGAGTCTGAAGACATTTTTTTAAATGCAGTTTTGTTTCAAAAATCGAGCAAATTCTAAAAATACCTTCATATTTGAAGTGGGGCCATTTTTGACAGAGATATGGCCATTAATACAATATATAATTTTAGATGAGTCTGAAGTAATTTGCTTTAAATGCAGTTTTGTTTCAAAAATCGAGCAAATTCTAAAAATACCTTCATATTTGAAGTGGGGCCATTTTTGACGGAGATATGGCCATTAATACAATATATAATTTTAGATGAGTCTGAAGACATTTTCTTTAAATGCAGTTTTGTTTAAAAAAATCGAGCAAATTCTAAAAATACCTTCATATTTTAAGGGCCATTTTTGACGGAGATATGGCCATTAATATAATATATAATTTTAGATGAGTCTGAAGTCATTTTCTTTAAATGCAGTTTTGTTTCAAAAATCGAGCAAATTCTAAAAATACCTTCATATTTTAAGTGGGGCCCTTTTTGACGCAGATATGGCCATTAATATAATATATAATTTTGAATGAGTCTGAAGTCATTTTGTTTAAATGATTTAAACCAATTTTTTATTAATATAATATTTATTTTTGAAGTCATTTTGTTTAAATGCAGTTTTGTTTCAAAAATCGAGCAAAGTCTAAAAATAACTTCATTAATGGAGTGGAGCCATTTTTGACGGAGATATAGCCATTAATAAAATATATTATTTAAGATGAGTGATATGTCTGAAGACATTTTCTTTAAATGCTGTTTTAATTCAAAAATCGAGCAAATTCTAAAAATACCTTCATGTTTTAAGTGGGGCCATTTTTGACGCAGATATAGCCCTTAATATAATATATAGTTTTAGATGAGTCTGAAGTCATTTTCTTTAAATGCAGTTTTGTTTCAAAAATCGAGCAAATTCTAAAAATACCTTCATATTTTAAGTGGGACCCTTTTTGACGCAGATATAGCCATTAATATAATATGTAATTTTGGATGAGTCTGAAGTCATTTTGTTTAAATGCAGTTTTGTTTCAAAAATCGAGCAAAGTCTAAAAATAACTTCATTAATGGAGTGGAGCCATTTTTGACGGAGATATAGCCATTAATACAATATATCATTTTAGATGAGTGATAAGTCTGAAGACATTTTCTTTAAATGCTGTTTTAATTCAAAAATCAAGCAAATTCTAAAAATACCTTCATGCTTTAAGTGGGGCCCTTTTTGACGCAGATATAGCCCTTAATATAATATATAGTTTTAGATGAGTCTGAAGTCATTTTCTTTAAATGCAGTTTTGTTTCAAAAATCGAGCAAATTCTAAAAATACCTTCATATTTTAAGTGGGGCCATTTTTGACGGAGATATGGCCATTAATACAATATATAATTTTAGATGAGTCTGAAGTCATTTTGGTTTAAATGCAGTTTTGTTTCAAAAATCGAGCAAATTCTAAAAATACCTTCATATTTGAAGTGGGGCCATTTTTGACGGAGATATGGCCATTAATACAATATATAATTTTAGATGAGTCTGAAGTCATTTTCTTTAAATGCAGTTTTGTTTCAAAAAATCGAGCAAATTCTAAAAATAACTTCATATTTGAAGTGGGGCCATTTTTGACGGAGATATGGCCATTAATACAATATATAATTTTAGATGAGTCTGAAGTCATTTTCTTTAAATGCAGTTTTGTTTCAAAAATCGAGCAAATTCTAAAAATACCTTCATATTTTAAGTGGGGCCATTTTTGACGGAGATATGGCCATTAATACAATATATAATTTTAGATGAGTCTGAAGTCATTTTCTTTAAATGCAGTTTTGTTTCAAAAATCGAGCAAATTCTAAAAATACCTTCATATTTGAAGTGGGGCCATTTTTGACGGAGATATGGCCATTAATACAATATATAATTTTAGATGAGTCTGAAGTCATTTTCTTTAAATGCAGTTTTGTTTCAAAAATCGAGCAAATTCTAAAAATACCTTCATATTTTAAGTGGGGCCATTTTTGACGGAGATATGGCCATTAATACAATATATAATTTTAGATGAGTCTGAAGTCATTTTCTTTAAATGCAGTTTTGTTTCAAAAATCGAGCAATTTCTAAAAATACCTTCATATTTGAAGTGGGGCCATTTTTGACGGAGATATGGCCATTAATACAATATATAATTTTAGATGAGTCTGAAGACATTTTCTTTAAATGCAGTTTTGTTTCAAAAATCGAGCAATTTCTAAAAATAACTTCATATTTTAAGTGGGGCCATTTTTGACGGAGATATGGCCATTAATACAATATATAATTTTAGATGAGTCTGAAGACATTTTCTTTAAATGCAGTTTTGTTTCAAAAATCGAGCAAATTCTAAAAATACCTTCATATTTGAAGTGGGGCCATTTTTGACGGAGATATGGCCATTAATACAATATATAATTTTAGATGAGTCTGAAGTCATTTTCTTTAAATGCAGTTTTGTTTCAAAAATCGAGCAAATTCTAAAAATACCTTCATATTTTAAGTGGGGCCATTTTTGACGGAGATATGGCCATTAATACAATATATAATTTTAGATGAGTCTGAAGACATTTTCTTTAAATGCAGTTTTGTTTCAAAAATCGAGCAATTTCTAAAAATACCTTCATATTTGAAGTGGGGCCATTTTTGACGGAGATATGGCCATTAATACAATATATAATTTTAGATGAGTCTGAAGTCATTTTCTTTAAATGCAGTTTTGTTTCAAAAATCGAGCAAATTCTAAAAATACCTTCATATTTTAAGTGGGGCCATTTTTGACGGAGATATGGCCATTAATAAAAAATTGATGAGTCTGAAGACACATTTTCTTTAAATGCAGTTTTGTTTCAAAAATCGAGCAAATTCTAAAAATACCTTCATATTTTAAGTGGGGCCATTTTTGACGGAGATATGGCCATTAATACAATATATAATTTTAGATGAGTCTGAAGTCATTTTCTTTAAATGCAGTTTTGTTTCAAAAATCGAGCAAATTCTAAAAATACCTTCATATTTTAAGTGGGGCCATTTTTGACGGAGATATGGCCATTAATATAATATATAATTTTAGATGAGTCTGAAGTCATTTTCTTTAAATGCAGTTTTGTTTCAAAAAATCGAGCAAATTCTAAAAATACCTTCATATTTGAAGTGGGGTTTTGACGGAGATATGGCCATTAATACAATATATAATTTTAGATGAGTCTGAAGTCATTTTCTTTAAATGCAGTTTTGTTTCAAAAATCGAGCAAATTTCTAAAAATACCTTCATATTTTAAGAGGGGCCATTTTTGACGGAGATATGGCCATTAATACAATATATAATTTTAGATGAGTCTGAAGACATTTTCTTTAAATGCAGTTTTGTTTAAAAAATCGAGCAATTTCTAAAAATACCTTCATATTTTAAGTGGGGCCATTTTTGACGGAGATATGGCCATTAATACAATATATAATTTTAGATGAGTCTGAAGTCATTTTCTTTAAATGCAGTTTTGTTTCAAAAATCGAGCAAATTCTAAAAATACCTTCATATTTTAAGTGGGGCCATTTTTGACGGAGATATGGCCATTAATACAATATATAATTTTAGATGAGTCTGAAGTCATTTTCTTTAAATGCAGTTTTGTTTCAAAAATCGAGCAAATTCTAAAAATACCTTCATATTTTAAGTGGGGCCATTTTTGACGGAGATATGGCCATTAATACAATATATAATTTTAGATGAGTCTGAAGACATTTTCTTTAAATGCAGTTTTGTTTCAAAAATCGAGCAAATTTCTAAAAATACCTTCATATTTTAAGTGGGGCCATTTTTGACGGAGATATGGCCATTAATACAATATATAATTTTAGATGAGTCTGAAGTCATTTTCTTTAAATGCAGTTTTGTTTCAAAAATCGAGCAAATTCTAAAAATACCTTCATATTTTAAGTGGGGCCATTTTTGACGGAGATATGGCCATTAATACAATATATAATTTTAGATGAGTCTGAAGTCATTTTCTTTAAATGCAGTTTTGTTTCAAAAAATCGAGCAAATTCTAAAAATACCTTCATATTTGAAGTGGGGCCATTTTTGACGGAGATATGGCCATTAATACAATATATAATTTTAGATGAGTCTGAAGACATTTTCTTTAAATGCAGTTTTGTTTCAAAAATCGAGCAATTTCTAAAAATACCTTCATATTTGAAGTGGGGCCATTTTTGACGGAGATATGGCCATTAATACAATATATAATTTTAGATGAGTCTGAAGTCATTTTCTTTAAATGCAGTTTTGTTTCAAAAATCGAGCAAATTCTAAAAATACCTTCATATTTTAAGTGGGGCCATTTTTGACGGAGATATGGCCATTAATATAATATATAATTTTAGATGAGTCTGAAGTCATTTTCTTTAAATGCAGTTTTGTTTCAAAAATCGAGCAAATTCTAAAAATACCTTCATATTTGAAGTGGGGCCATTTTTGACGGAGATATGGCCATTAATACAATATATAATTTTAGATGAGTCTGAAGTCATTTTCTTTAAATGCAGTTTTGTTTCAAAAATCGAGCAAATTCTAAAAATACCTTCATATTTTAAGTGGGGCCATTTTTGACGGAGATATGGCCATTAATATAATATATAATTTTAGATGAGTCTGAAGTCATTTTCTTTAAATGCAGTTTTGTTTCAAAAATCGAGCAAATTCTAAAAATACCTTCATATTTTAAGTGGGGCCATTTTTGACGGAGATATGGCCATTAATACAATATATAATTTTAGATGAGTCTGAAGTCATTTTCTTTAAATGCAGTTTTGTTTCAAAAAATCGAGCAAATTCTAAAAATAACTTCATATTTTAAGTGGGGCCATTTTTGACGGAGATATGGCCATTAATACAATATATAATTTTAGATGAGTCTGAAGTACATTTTCTTTAAATGCAGTTTTGTTTCAAAAATCGAGCAAATTCTAAAAATACCTTCATATTTTAAGTGGGGCCATTTTTGACGGAGATATGGCCATTAATACAATATATAATTTTAGATGAGTCTGAAGTCATTTTCTTTAAATGCAGTTTTGTTTCAAAAAATCGAGCAAATTCTAAAAATACCTTCATATTTTAAGTGGGGCCATTTTTGACGGAGATATGGCCATTAATACAATATATAATTTTAGATGAGTCTGAAGTCATTTTCTTTAAATGCAGTTTTTGTTTCAAAAATCGAGCAATTTCTAAAAATACCTTCATATTTTAAGTGGGGCCATTTTTGACGGAGATATGGCCATTAATACAATATATAATTTTAGATGAGTCTGAAGTCATTTTCTTTAAATGCAGTTTTGTTTCAAAAATCGAGCAATTTCTAAAAATACCTTCATATTTTAAGTGGGGCCATTTTTGACGGAGATATGGCCATTAATACAATATATAATTTTAGATGAGTCTGAAGTCATTTTCTTTAAATGCAGTTTTGTTTTCAAAAATCGAGCAAATTCTAAAAATACCTTCATATTTGAAGTGGGGCCATTTTTGACAGAGATATGGCCATTAATATAATATATAATTTTAGATGAGTCTGAAGTCATTTTCTTTAAATGCAGTTTTGTTTCAAAAATCGAGCAAATTCTAAAAATACCTTCATATTTTAAGTGGGGCCATTTTTGACGGAGATATGAGCCATTAATACAATATATAATTTTAGATGAGTCTGAAGACATTTTCTTTAAATGCAGTTTTGTTTCAAAAAATCGAGCAAATTCTAAAAAATACCTTCATATTTTAAGCCATTTTGATACATTTCTTTAAATGCAGTTTTTTTTAAAAATCGAGCAATTTCTAAAAATACCTTCATATTTGAAGTGGGGCCATTTTTGACGGAGATATGGCCATTAATACAACATATAATTTTAGATGAGTCTGAAGTCATTTTGTGTTAATGCAGTTTTGTTTCAAAAATCGAGCAAATTCTAAAAATACCTTCAGATTTTAAGTGCGGCCATTTTTGACGGAGATATGGCCGTTAATACAATATATAATTTTAGATGAGTCTGAAGTAATTTTCATTAAATGCAGTTGTGTTTCAAAAATCGAGCAAATTCTAAAAGTAACTCCATATTTGTATAAATTGGATTGATTAATTGGATGAGTCTGAAGACATTTTCTTTAAATGCAGTTTTGTTTCAAAAAATCGAGCAAATTCTAAAAATACCTTCATATTTGAAGTGGGGCCATTTTTGACGGAGATATGGCCATTAATACAATATATAATTTTAGATGAGTCTGAAGTCATTTTGTTTAAATGCAGTTTTGTTTCAAAAATCGAGCAAATTCTAAAAATACCTTCATATTTGAAGTGGGGCCCCTTTTGACGCAGATATAGCCCTTAATATAATATATAAATTTGAATGAGTCTGAAGTAATTTTCATTAAATGCAGTTGTGTTTCAAAAATCGAGCAAATTCTAAAAGTAACTCCATATTTGTATAAATTGGATTGGATTAATTGGGATGAGTCTGAAGACATTTTCTTTAAATGCAGTTTTGTTTCAAAAATCGAGCAATTTCTAAAAGTAACTTCATATTTGACGGAGATATGGTCATTAATACAATATATAATTTTAGATGAGTCTGAAGTCATTTTGTTTAAATGCAGTTTTGTTTAAAAAAACGAGCAAATTCTAAAAATACCATCAAATTTTAAGTGGGGCCATTTTTGACGGAGATATGGCCATTAATATAATATATAATTTTAGATGAGTCTGAAGTCATTTTCTTTAAATGCAGTTTTGTTTCAAAAATAGAACATTTTCTAAAAATAACTTCATATTTGAAGTGGAGCTATTTTTGACGGAGATATGGACATTTATACAATATATAATTTTAGATGAGTCTAAAGTCATTTTGTTTTAATGCAGTTTTGTTTCAAAAATCGAGCAATTTCTAAAAATACCTTCATATTTTAAAAGGAGCCATTTTTGACGGATATATGGCCATTAATATAATATGTAAATTTGGATGAGTCTGAAGACATTTTCTTTAAATGCAGTTTTGTTTCAAAAATCGAGCAAATTCTAAAAATACCTTCATATTTGAAGTGGGGCCATTTTTGACGGAGATATGTCCATTAATACAATATATAATTTTAGATGAGTCTGAAGTCATTTTCTTTAAATGCAGTTTTGTTTCAAAAATCGAGCAAATTCTAAAAATACCTTCATATTTTAAGTGGGGCCATTTTTGACGGAGATATAGCCCTTAATATAATATATAATTTTAGATGAGTCTGAAGTCATTTTCTTTAAATGCAGTTTTGTTTCAAAAATCGAGCAATTTCTAAAAATACCTTCATATTTTAAGGGGGCCATTTTTGACGGAGATATGGCCATTAATACAATATATAATTTTAGATGAGTCTGAAGTCATTTTCTTTAAATGCAGTTTTGTTTCAAAAATCGAGCAATTTCTAAAAATACCTTCATATTTTAAGTGGGGCCATTTTTGACGGAGATATGGCCATTAATATAATATATAATTTTAGATGAGTCTGAAGTCATTTTCTTTAAATGCAGTTTTGTTTCAAAAAATCGAGCAATTTCTAAAAATACCTTCATATTTGAAGTGGGGCCATTTTTGACGGAGATATGGCCATTAATATAATATATAATTTTAGATGAGTCTGAAGTCATTTTCTTTAAATGCAGTTTTGTTTCAAAAATCGAGCAAATTCTAAAAATACCTTCATATTTTAAGTGGGGCCATTTTTGACGGAGATATGGCCATTAATATAATATATAATTTTAGATGAGTCTGAAGACATTTTCTTTAAATGCAGTTTTGTTTCAAAAAATCGAGCAATTTCTAAAAATACCTTCATATTTTAAGTGGGGCCATTTTTGACGGAGATATGGCCATTAATATAATATATAATTTTAGATGAGTCTGAAGTCATTTTCTTTAAATGCAGTTTTGTTTCAAAAAATCGAGCAAATTTCTAAAAATACCTTCATATTTTAAGTGGGGCCATTTTTGACGGAGATATGGCCATTAATACAATATATAATTTTAGATGAGTCTGAAGACATTTTCTTTAAATGCAGTTTTGTTTCAAAAATCGAGCAATTTCTAAAAATACCTTCATATTTGAAAGTGGGGCCATTTTTGACGGAGATATGGCCATTAATACAATATATAATTTTAGATGAGTCTGAAGTCATTTTCTTTAAATGCAGTTTTGTTTCAAAAAATCGAGCAATTTCTAAAAATACCTTCATATTTTAAATGGGGCCATTTTTGACGGAGATATGGCCATTAATATAATATATAATTTTAGATGAGTCTGAAGACATTTTCTTTAAATGCAGTTTTGTTTCAAAAATCGAGCAATTTCTAAAAATACCTTCATATTTTAAGTGGGGCCATTTTTTGACGGAGATATGGCCATTAATATAATATATAATTTTAGATGAGTCTGAAGTCATTTTCTTTAAATGCAGTTTTGTTTCAAAAATCGAGCAATTTCTAAAAATACCTTCATATTTTAAAAGGGGCCATTTTTGACGGAGATATGGCCATTAATACAATATATAATTTTAGATGAGTCTGAAGACATTTTCTTTAAATGCAGTTTTGTTTCAAAAAATCGAGCAATTTCTAAAAATACCTTCATATTTTAAGTGGGGCCATTTTTGACGGAGATATGGCCATTAATACAATATATAATTTTAGATGAGTCTGAAGACATTTTCTTTAAATGCAGTTTTGTTTCAAAAATCGAGCAATTTCTAAAAATACCTTCATATTTGAAGTGGGGCCATTTTTGACAGAGATATGGCCATTAATATAATATATAATTTTAGATGAGTCTGAAGTCATTTTCTTTAAATGCAGTTTTGTTTCAAAAATCGAGCAATTTCTAAAAATACCTTCATATTTTAAGTGGGGCCATTTTTGACGGAGATATGGCCATTAATACAATATATAATTTTAGATGAGTCTGAAGACATTTTCTTTAAATGCAGTTTTGTTTCAAAAATCGAGCAATTTCTAAAAATACCTTCATATTTGAAGTGGGGCCATTTTTGACGGAGATATGGCCATTAATACAACATATAATTTTAGATGGGTCTGAAGTCATTTTGTGTTAATGCAGTTTTGTTTCAAAAATCGAGCAAATTCTAAAAATACCTTCATATTTGAAGTGGGGCCATTTTTGACAGTGATATAGCCATTATTATAATATATAATATTAGATGAGTCTGAAGACATTTTCTTTATATGCAGTTTTGTTTAAAAAATAGAGCAATTTCTAAAAGTAACTTCATATTTTAAGTAGGGCCCTTTTCGACGCAGATATAGCCCTAAATATAATATATAATTTTAAATGAGTCTGAAGTCATTTTCTTTAAATGCAGTTTTGTTTCAAAAATCGAGCAAATTCTAAAAATACCTTCATATATTGAAGTGGGGCCATTTTTGACAGAGATATTGCCATTATTATAATATATAATTTTAGATGAGTCTGAAGTCATTTTCTTTAAATGCAGTTTTGTTTCAAAAATCAAGCAATTTCTAAAAATACCTCAATATTTTAAAAGGAACCATTTTTGACGGAGATATGGCCATTAATATAATATATAAATTTGGATGAGTCTGAAGACATTTTCTTTAAATGCAGTTTTGTTTAAAAAATCGAGCAATTTCTAAAAATACCTTCATATTTTAAAAGCAGCCATTTTTGACGGAGATATGGCCATTAATATAATATGTAAATTTGGATGAGTCTGAAGACATTTTCTTTAAATGCAGTTTTGTTTCAAAAATCGAGCAAATTCTAAAAATACCTTCATATTTGAAGTGGGGCAATTTTTGACAGAGATATTGCCATTATTATAATATATAATTTTAGATGAGTCTGCAGTCATTTTCTTTAAATGCAGTTTTGTTTCAAAAATCGAGCAATTTCTAAAAATACCTTCATATATTAAAAGGAACCATTTTTGACGGAGATATGGCCATTAATATAATACATAAATTTGGATGAGTCTGAAGGCATTTTCTTTAAATGCAGTTTTGTTTCAAAAATCGAGCAAATTCTAAAAATACCTTCATATTTTAAGTGGGGCCATTTTTGACGGAGATATGGCCATTAATATAATATATAATTTTAGATGAGTCTGAAGTCATTTTCTTTAAATGCAGTTTTGTTTCAAAAATCTAGCAATTTCTAAAAATACCTTCATATTTTAAAAGGAACTATTTTTGACGGAGATATGGCCATTAATATAATATATAATTTTAGATGAGTCTGAAGTCATTTTCTTTAAATGCAGTTTTGTTTCAAAAATCGAGCAAATTCTAAAAATACCTTCATATTTTAAGTGGGGCCATTTTTGACGGAGATATGGCCATTAATACAATATATAATTTTAGATGAGTCTGAAGTCATTTTCTTTAAATGCAGTTTTGTTTCAAAAAATCGAGCAATTTCTAAAAATACCTTCATATTTTGAAGTGGGGCCATTTTTGACGGAGATATGGCCATTAATACAATATATAATTTTAGATGAGTCTGAAGACATTTTCTTTAAATGCAGTTTTGTTTCAAAAATCGAGCAAATTTCTAAAAATACCTTCATATTTGAAGTGGGGCCATTTTTGACGGAGATATGGCCATTAATATAATATATAATTTTAGATGAGTCTGAAGTCATTTTCTTTAAATGCAGTTTTGTTTCAAAAAATCGAGCAATTTCTAAAAATACCTTCATATTTTAAGTGGGGCCATTTTTTGACGGAGATATGGCCATTAATATAATATATAATTTTAGATGAGTCTGAAGACATTTTCTTTAAATGCAGTTTTGTTTCAAAAAATCGAGCAAATTCTAAAAATACCTTCATATTTTAAGTGGGGCCATTTTTTGACGGAGATATGGCCATTAATACAATATATAATTTTAGATGAGTCTGAAGACATTTTCTTTAAATGCAGTTTTGTTTCAAAAATCGAGCAAATTTCTAAAAATACCTTCATATTTTGAAGTGGGGCCATTTTTGACGGAGATATGGCCATTAATATAATATATAATTTTAGATGAGTCTGAAGTCATTTTCTTTAAATGCAGTTTTGTTTCAAAAAATCGAGCAAATTTCTAAAAATACCTTCATATTTTAAGTGGGGCCATTTTTGACGGAGATATGGCCATTAATATAATATATAATTTTAGATGAGTCTGAAGACATTTTCTTTAAATGCAGTTTTGTTTCAAAAAATCGAGCAATTTCTAAAAATACCTTCATATTTTAAGTGGGGCCATTTTTTGACGGAGATATGGCCATTAATATAATATATAATTTTAGATGAGTCTGAAGTCATTTTCTTTAAATGCAGTTTTGTTTCAAAAATCGAGCAAATTTCTAAAAAATACCTTCATATTTTGAAGTGGGGCCATTTTTGACGGAGATATGGCCATTAATATAATATATAATTTTAGATGAGTCTGAAGTCATTTTCTTTAAATGCAGTTTTGTTTCAAAAATCGAGCAATTTCTAAAAATACCTTCATATTTTGAAGTGGGGCCATTTTTGACGGAGATATGGCCATTAATACAATATATAATTTTAGATGAGTCTGAAGTCATTTTCTTTAAATGCAGTTTTGTTTCAAAAATCGAGCAAATTCTAAAAATACCTTCATATTTTAAGTGGGGCCATTTTTGACGGAGATATGGCCATTAATACAATATATAATTTTAGATGAGTCTGAAGTCATTTTCTTTAAATGCAGTTTTGTTTCAAAAATCGAGCAATTTCTAAAAATACCTTCATATTTGAAGTGGGGCCATTTTTGACGGAGATATGGCCATTAATATAATATATAATTTTAGATGAGTCTGAAGTCATTTTCTTTAAATGCAGTTTTGTTTCAAAAATCGAGCAAATTTCTAAAAATACCTTCATATTTTAAGTGGGGCCATTTTTTGACGGAGATATGGCCATTAATATAATATATAATTTTAGATGAGTCTGAAGACATTTTCTTTAAATGCAGTTTTGTTTCAAAAAATCGAGCAAATTTCTAAAAATACCTTCATATTTTAAGTGGGGCCATTTTTGACGGAGATATGGCCATTAATACAATATATAATTTTAGATGAGTCTGAAGTCATTTTCTTTAAATGCAGTTTTGTTTCAAAAATCGAGCAAATTCTAAAAATACCTTCATATTTGAAGTGGGGCCATTTTTGACGGAGATATGGCCATTAATACAATATATAATTTTAGATGAGTCTGAAGACATTTTCTTTAAATGCAGTTTTGTTTCAAAAATCGAGCAATTTCTAAAAATACCTTCATATTTGAAGTGGGGCCATTTTTGACGGAGATATGGCCATTAATACAATATATAATTTTAGATGAGTCTGAAGTCATTTTGTTTAAATGCAGTTTTGTTTCAAAAATCGAGCAAATTTCTAAAAATACCTTCATATTTGAAGTGGGGCCATTTTTGACGGAGATATGGCCATTAATATAATATATAATTTTAGATGAGTCTGAAGTCATTTTCTTTAAATGCAGTTTTGTTTCAAAAAATCGAGCAAATTCTAAAAATACCTTCATATTTGAAGTGGGGCCATTTTTTGACGGAGATATGGCCATTAATACAATATATAATTTTAGATGAGTCTGAAGTCATTTTCTTTAAATGCAGTTTTGTTTCAAAAAATCGAGCAATTTCTAAAAAATACCTTCATATTTTAAAGTGGGGCCATTTTTGACGGAGATATGGCCATTAATATAATATATAATTTTAGATGAGTCTGAAGTCATTTTCTTTAAATGCAGTTTTGTTTCAAAAATCGAGCAAATTCTAAAAAATAACTTCATATTTGAAGTGGGGCCATTTTTGACAGAGATATAGCCATTAATACAATATATAATTTTAGATGAGTCTGAAGTCATTTTCTTTAAATGCAGTTTTGTTTCAAAAATCGAGCAATTTCTAAAAATAACTTCATATTTTAAGGGGGCCATTTTTGACGGAGATATGGCCATTAATATAATATATAATTTTAGATGAGTCTGAAGTCATTTTCTTTAAATGCAGTTTTGTTTCAAAAATCGAGCAATTTCTAAAAATAACTTCATATTTTGAAGTGGGGCCATTTTTGACGGAGATATGGCCATTAATATAATATATAATTTTAGATGAGTCTGAAGTCATTTTCTTTAAATGCAGTTTTGTTTCAAAAAATCGAGCAAATTTCTAAAAATAACTTCATATTTTGAAGTGGGGCCATTTTTGACGGAGATATGGCCATTAATACAATATATAATTTTAGATGAGTCTGAAGTCATTTTCTTTAAATGCAGTTTTGTTTCAAAAATCGAGCAATTTCTAAAAATAACTTCATTATTTTAAGTGGGGCCATTTTTGACGGAGATATGGCCATTAATATAATATATAATTTTGGATGAGTCTGAAGACATTTTCTTTAAATGCAGTTTTGTTTTAAAAAATCGAGCAAATTCTAAAAATACCTTCATATTTGAAGTGGGGCCATTTTTGACGGAGATATGGCCATTAATACAATATATAATTTTAGATGAGTCTGAAGTCATTTTCTTTAAATGCAGTTTTGTTTCAAAAATCGAGCAATTTCTAAAAATACCTTCATATTTGAAGTGGGGCCATTTTTGACGGAGATATGGCCATTAATACAATATATAATTTTAGATGAGTCTGAAGACATTTTCTTTAAATGCAGTTTTGTTTTAAAAATCGAGCAAAGTCTAAAAATACCTTCATATTTGAAGTGGGGCCATTTTTGACGGAGATATGGCCATTAATATAATATATAATTTTAGATGAGTCTGAAGTCATTTTCTTTAAATGCAGTTTTGTTTCAAAAATCGAGCAAATTCTAAAAATACCTTCATATTTGAAGTGGGGCCATTTTTTGACGGAGATATGGCCATTAATACAATATATAATTTTAGATGAGTCTGAAGTCATTTTCTTTAAATGCAGTTTTGTTTCAAAAATCGAGCAAATTCTAAAAATAACTTCATATTTGAAGTGGGGCCATTTTTGACGGAGATATGGCCATTAATATAATATATAATTTTAGATGAGTCTGAAGTCATTTTCTTTAAATGCAGTTTTGATTCAAAAATCGAGCAAAGTACTAAAAATAACTTCATTATTGGTGTGGGGCCATTTTTGACGGAGATATGGCCATTAATATAATATATAATTTTAGATGAGTCTGAAGTCATTTTCTTTAAATGCAGTTTTGTTTCAAAAAATCGAGCAATTTCTAAAAGTAACTCCATATTTGAAGTGGGGCCATTTTTTGACGGAGATATGGCCATTAATACAATATATAATTTTAGATGAGTCTGAAGTCATTTTCGTTTAAATGCAGTTTTGTTTCAAAAATCGAGCAAATTTCTAAAAAATAACTTCATATTTGAAGTGGGGCCATTTTTGACGGAGATATGGCCATTAATACAATATATAATTTTAGATGAGTCTGAAGTCATTTTCTTTAAATGCAGTTTTGTTTCAAAAATCGAGCAATTTCTAAAAGTAACTTCATATTTTAAGTGGGGCCATTTTTTGACGGAGATATGGCCATTAATACAATATATAATTTTAGATGAGTCTGAAGACATTTTCTTTAAATGCAGTTTTGTTTCAAAAAATCGAGCAAATTCTAAAAATACCTTCATATTTGAAGTGGGGCCATTTTTGACGGAGATATGGCCCATTAATACAATATATAATTTTAGATGAGTCTGAAGTCATTTTGTTTAAATGCAGTTTTGTTTCAAAAATCGAGCAATTTCTAAAAATACCTTCATATTTGAAGTGGGGCCATTTTTGACGGAGATATGGCCATTAATACAATATATAATTTTGGATGAGTCTGAAGACATTTTCTTTAAATGCAGTTTTGTTTTAAAAAACGAGCAAAGTCTAAAAATAACTTCATATTTGAAGTGGGGCCATTTTTGACGGAGATATGGCCATTAATACAATATATAATTTTAGATGAGTCTGAAGTCATTTTCTTTAAATGCAGTTTTGTTTCAAAAATCGAGCAAATTCTAAAAATAACTTCATATTTTATGTGGGGCCATTTTTTGACGGAGATATGGCCATTAATATAATATATAATTTTAGATGAGTCTGAAGTCATTTTCTTTAAATGCAGTTTTGTTTTAAAAAATCGAGCAAAGTACTAAAAATAACTTCATATTTGATGTGGGGCCATTTTTGGCGGAGATATGGCCATTAACATAATATATAATTTTAGACGAGTCTGAAGTCATTTTCTTTAAATGCAGTTTTGTTTCAAAAATCGAGCAAAGTCTAAAAATAACTTCATATTTGGCGTGGGGCCATTTTTGACAGAGATATGGCCATTAATATAATATATAATTTTAGATGAGTCTGAAGTCATTTTCTTTAAATGCAGTTTTGTTTCAAAAATCGAGCAAATTTCTAAAAATAACTTCATATTTGAAGTGGGGCCATTTTTGACAGAGATATGGCCATTAATATAATATATAATTTTAGATGAGTCTGAAGTCATTTTCTTTAAATGCAGTTTTGTTTAAAAAATCGAGCAATTTCTAAAAGTAACTCCATATTTGAAAGTGGGGCCATTTTTGACGGAGATATGGCCATTAATATAATATATAATTTTAGATGAGTCTGAAGTCATTTTCTTTAAATGCAGTTTTGTTTTCAAAAATCGAGCAATTTCTAAAAATAACTTCATATTTGAAGTGGGGCCATTTTTGACAGAGATATGGCCATTAATACAATATATAATTTTAGATGAGTCTGAAGTCATTTTCTTTAAATGCAGTTTTGTTTCAAAAATCGAGCAATTTCTAAAAGTAACTTCATATTTGAAGTGGGGCCATTTTTGACGGAGATATGGCCATTAATACAATATATAATTTTAGATGAGTCTGAAGTCATTTTCTTTAAATGCAGTTTTGTTTCAAAAATCGAGCAATTTCTAAAAATACCTTCATATTTGAAGTGGGGCCATTTTTGACGGAGATATGGCCATTAATACAATATATAATTTTAGATGAGTCTGAAGACATTTTCTTTAAATGCAGTTTTGTTTCAAAAATCGAGCAATTTCTAAAAATAACTTCATATTTGAAGTGGGGCCATTTTTGACGGAGATATGGCCATTAATATAATATATAATTTTAGATGAGTCTGAAGTCATTTTCTTTAAATGCAGTTTTGTTTCAAAAAATCGAGCAAATTCTAAAAATAACTTCATATTTGAAGTGGGGCCATTTTTGACGGAGATATGGCCATTAATATAATATATAATTTTAGATGAGTCTGAAGTCATTTTCTTTAAATGCAGTTTTGTTTCAAAAATCGAGCAAATTTCTAAAAATACCTTCATATTTGAAGTGGGGCCATTTTTTGACGGAGATATGGCCATTAATATAATATATAATTTTAGATGAGTCTGAAGTCATTTTCTTTAAATGCAGTTTTGTTTCATAAAATCGAGCAAATTCTAAAAATACCTTCATATTTTATGTGGGGCCATTTTTGACGGAGATATGGCCATTAATATAATATATAATTTTAGATGAGTCTGAAGTCATTTTCTTTAAATGCAGTTTTGTTTCAAAAATCGAGCAAATTCTAAAAATACCTTCATATTTGAAGTGGGGCCATTTTTGACGGAGATATGGCCATTAATATAATATATAATTTTAGATGAGTCTGAAGACATTTTCTTTAAATGCAGTTTTGTTTCAAAAATCGAGCAAATTCTAAAAATACCTTCATATTTGAAGTGGGGCCATTTTTGACGGAGATATGGCCATTAATATAATATATAATTTTAGATGAGTCTGAAGTCATTTTCTTTAAATGCAGTTTTGTTTCAAAAATCGAGCAATTTCTAAAAATACCTTCATTATTGAAGTGGGGCCATTTTTGACGGAGATATGGCCATTAATATAATATATAATTTTGGATGAGTCTGAAGTCATTTTCTTTAAATGCAGTTTTGTTTTAAAAATCTAGCAAGCAAATTCTAAAAATACCTTCATATTTGAAGTGGGGCCATTTTTTGACGGAGATATGGCCATTAATACAATATATAATTTTAGATGAGTCTGAAGACATTTTCTTTAAATGCAGTTTTGTTTAAAAAATCGAGCAAATTCTAAAAATACCTTCATATTTGAAGTGGGGCCATTTTTGACGGAGATATGGCCATTAATACAATATATAATTTTAGATGAGTCTGAAGTCATTTTCTTTAAAATGCAGTTTTGTTTAAAAATCGAGCAATTTCTAAAAATACCTTCATTTTTGAAGTGGGGCCATTTTTGACGGAGATATGGCCATTAATAAAATATATAATTTTGAGATGAGTCTGAAGTCATTTTGTTTAAATGCAGTTTTGTTTCAAAAATCGAGCAATTTCTAAAAAATACCTTCATATTTGAAGTGGGGGCCATTTTTGACAGAGATATGGCCATTAATATAATATATAATTTTAGATGAGTCTGAAGTCATTTTGTTTAAATGCAGTTTTGTTTAAAAAATCGAGCAATTTCTAAAAATAACTTCATATTTGGCGTGGGGCCATTTTTGACGGAGATATGGCCATTAATATAATATATAATTTTAGATGAGTCTGAAGTCATTTTCTTTAAATGCAGTTTTGTTTAAAAATCGAGCAATTTCTAAAAATAACTTCATCTTTGAAATGGGGCCATTTTTTTACGGAGATATGGCCATTAATAAAATATATAACTTTAGATGAGTCTGAAGTCATTTTCTTTAAGTGCAGTTTTGATTCATAAACCGAGCAAATTATAAAAATAACTTCATTATTGACGTGGGGCCATTTTTGACGGAGATATGGCCATTAATACAATATATAATTTTAGATGAGCCTGAAGTCATTTTCTTTAAATGCAGTTTTGTTTCAAAAATCGAGCAATTTCTAAAAGTAACTTCATATTATATGTGGGGCCATTTTTGACGGAGATATGGCCATTAATACAATATATAATTTAGATGAGTCTGAAGACATTTCCTACTGTCTCCGACCAACTCTGTTGCCGTCTCTGCCTTTCCTCGTTTCTGAGTTCCAGTCGTATAGTGTGTTTTCCTACGCCACAATACGGTTCTGGTCCTGTTAGGGGCCTTCCTGCCCCCATTCTTGCTTCTCGTCAGCCGCCTCGTTACCCGCTATGTCCCTGTGGCCCGGGACCCATCGTAGGGTGAGCCTGTTGTGTGTCCCGAGTAGGTCTAGCTTCGAACGAACTTCATGGACTAACTTCGATGTTATCTTAGTCCCCATTATAGCTTTCAATGCTGCTTGACTGTCGGATAGGATGGATATATCCGTATTCCGATAGTTACGTTCTATGTTGAAGTCCGCACATCTCCCTATCGCACACACCTCAGCCTGAAATATGCTGGTGTGCGTTCCCAGGGATTCATGGTAGAATACCCGAGGACCCACCACTCCAAGGCCGGTGCCCTGATTCGTGAGTGATCCATCGGTGTACCATTTTATGGTGTGCGGTTTCATGGGATGGACTTCGTCCAGACTTGTCCATTCCCTTTTACTACTCATTTGAACTGTGAAATTTCGCTCGAATATGTATTCGGCTATCATTTCGTCCCTAGGTTGCGTTAGTAGGGGTAGTTCGTTTGAAAGGAGTTGGGCATCTTTATGGCTAAGGATATGGTTGCCCCCAACTCCTTCTGCGGATATCCTGAGAAGCGTGGCTTTCTGTTTAAGCCTTATAATATGGTGGAGTGGTGTCAGCTCCATTAAGGCTTCAAGGGCCATTGTTGGGCAGGTGCGCATAGCTCCTGTCATACATACGCAGGCCATTCTTTGCAACTTCTGTAGTTGTTTCTTCACGGTGATCAACCGCGCCCTGTCACCCCATGCTACCACCCCATAGGTAAAAATATAACTTTTGATGAGTCTGAAGTCATTTTGTATAAATGCAGTTTTGTTTCACAAATCGAGCAATTTCTAAAAATACCTTCATATTTGAAGTGGGGCCAATTTTGACAGAGATATGGCCATTAATATAATATATAATTTTAGATGAGTCTGAAGTCATTTTGTTTAAATGCAGTTTTGTTTAAAAAATCGAGCAAATTCTAAAAATAACTTCATTATTGGCGTGGGGCCATTTTTGACGGAGATATGGCCATTAACATAATATATAATTTTAGACGAGTCTGAAGTCATTTTCTTTAAATGCAGTTTTGTTTAAAAAATCGAGCAATTTCTAAAAGTAACTCCATCTTTGAAATGGGGCCATTTTTTACGGAGATATGGCCATTAATAAAATATATAACTTTAGATGAGTCTGAAGTCATTTTCTTTAAGTGCAGTTTTGATTCATAAATCGAGCAAATTATAAAAATAACTTCATTATTGGCGTGGGGCCATTTTTGACGGAGATATGGCCATTAATACAATATATAATTTTAGATGAGCCTGAAGTCATTTTCTTTAAATGCAGTTTTGTTTAAAAAATCGAGCAATTTCTAAAAGTAACTTCATATTTGAAGTGGGGCCATTTTTGACGGAGATATGGCCATTAATACAATATATAACTTTAGATGAGTCTGAAGTCATTTTGTTTAAATGCAGTTTTGTTTCAAAAATCGAGCAATTTCTAAAAGTAACTCCATATTTGAAGTGGGGCCATTTTTGACGGAGATATGGCCATTAATACAATATATAATTTTAGATGAGTCTGAAGTCATTTTGTTTAAATGCAGTTTTGTTTCACAAATCGAGCAATTTCTAAAAATACCTTCATATTTTAAGTGGGGCCATTTTTGACGGAGATATGGCCATTAATACAATATATAATTTAGATGAGTCTGAAGACATTTTCATTAAATGCAGTTTTGTTTAAAAAATCGAGCAATTTCTAAAAGTAACTCCATATTTGAAGTGATGGCATTTTTGACAGAGATATGGCCATTAATACAATATATAACTTTAGATGAGTCTGAAGTCATTTTGTTTAAATGAAGTTTTGTTTCACAAATCGAGTAATTTCTAAAAATACCTTCATATTTGAAGTGGGGCCATTTTTGACGGAAATATGGCCATTAATATAATATATAAATTTGGATGAGCCTGAAGACATTTTCTTTAAATGCAGTTTTGTTTTAAAAATCTAGCAAATTCTAAAAGTAAAAGTGAAGTGGAGCTATTTTTGACGGAGATATGGCCATTAATACAATATATAATTTTAGATGAGTCTGAAGACATTTTCTTTAAATGCAGTTTTGTTTCAAAAATCGAGCAAATTCTAAAAATACCTTCAGATTTTAAGTGGGGCCATTTTTGACGGAGATACGGCCATTAATGCAATATATAATTTTAGATGAGTTTGAAGTCATTTCGTTTTAATGCAGTTTTGTTTCAAAAATCGAGCAAAGTCTAAAAATACCTTCATATTTTAAGTAGGACCCTTTTTGACGCAGATATAGCCCTTAATATAATATATAATTTTAGATGAGTCTGAAGTCATTTTTTTTAAATGCAGTTTTGTTTCAAAAATCGAGCAATTTCTAAAAGTAACTCCATATTTGAAGTGGGGCCATTTTTGACGGAGATATTGGCCATTAATACAATATATAATTTTAGATGAGTCTGAAGTCATTTTGTTTATTATTATTATTGGGGGGATTCTGCACCGCGACCTATTCGATCTATTGTGCCCCCTTCTGAGCTTATAGCTCCTCCATCAGCCCCAACTCCCGCACAAACGTGAGGATCTTTGTTGGGTTGAGGTCTACTATGTCTTTGTAATCCAAGACATGCGCCCCTAGGATGCTGCTTCTTCTTCTAACTAAGGCGACACAGTCTGCCAGGATGTGCATTGAGGATTCCTTTTCCCCTTCACAAAACCTGCAGAGATCGCTACTGAATATACCCAGTTTTGCCAGGTGGCTCCTTAGTCTACAGTGTCCTGTCAATAGACCGGTAAGTATCCTAAGGTTGTTCTTTCCCATGGTTATAATCTGTTTAAAACGAACAAGATTATAACCACCTAGGAGACATCTGGCTTGTCGGAGTCCTACTGTCTCCGACCAACTCTGTTGCCGTCTCTGCCTTTCCTCGTTTCTGAGTTCCAGTCGTATAGTGTGTTTTCCTACGCCACAATACGGTTCTGGTCCTGTTAGGGGCCTTCCTGCCCCCATTCTTGCTTGCTCGTCAGCCGCCTCGTTACCCGCTATGTCCCTGTGGCCCGGGACCCATCGTAGGGTGAGCCTGTTGTGTGTCCCGAGTAGGTCTAGCTTCGAACGAACTTCATGGACTAACTTCGATGTTATCTTAGTCCCCATTATAGCTTTCAATGCTGCTTGACTGTCGGATAGGATGGATATATCCGTATTCCGATAGTTACGTTCTATGTTGAAGTCCGCACATCTCCCTATCGCACACACCTCAGCCTGAAATATGCTGGTGTGCGTTCCCAGGGATTCATGGTAGAATACCCGAGGACCCACCACTCCAAGGCCGGTGCCCTGATTCGTGAGTGATCCATCGGTGTACCATTTTATGGTGTGCGGTTTCATGGGATGGACTTCGTCCAGACTTGTCCATTCCCTTTTACTACTCATTTGAACTGTGAAATTTCGCTCGAATATGTATTCGGCTATCATTTCGTCCCTAGGTTGCGTTAGTAGGGGTAGTTCGTTTGAAAGGAGTTGGGCATCTTTATGGCTAAGGATATGGTTGCCCCCAACTCCTTCTGCGGATATCCTGAGAAGCGTGGCTTTCTGTTTAAGCCTTATAATATGGTGGAGTGGTGTCAGCTCCATTAAGGCTTCAAGGGCCATTGTTGGGCAGGTGCGCATAGCTCCTGTCATACATACGCAGGCCATTCTTTGCAACTTCTGTAGTTGTTTCTTCACGGTGATCAACCGCGCCCTGTCACCCCATGCTACCACCCCATAGGTTAACATGGGTCTTACTACCATCAGGTATAGCCATCTTAGTATCTTTGGTGATGTACCCCATGATTTACCTGCAATACTACGACATGTGTAAAGCGCCCTAGAGCACTTTAATATCGTGTTTTGCACATGGGTGCCAAAGTTAAGACCGCTATCAAATGTGATTCCCAGGTATTTGACCTCCCTACTTGTTTCTAGTAGGGTCCCTGAGAGCCATATCTGTCTCATCCTCTGTAACTTATGTCGTCTGGTAAAGGGGACGATGACTGTTTTCGTAGGGTTTAGGTTGAGTCCAACCTCCATACACCAGTCATACGTTATCCTTAGCCCTGACTGGACTATGTCACAGAGTGATTCTTCGAATTTGCCTCGCGCTATGATAACAATGTCATCGGCATAACCTTGACATTGAATACCACTGTTAGCAAGTCTGTTTAGTAGTTCGTCTACTAACAGACTCCAGAGTAGCGGAGACAACACCCCTCCTTGGGGACAGCCTTTGGTGGTTAGGACTGTTACAGTGCTATCATGCAATGATGCCGTGGCTTGTCTGGACCGTAGCAGTGCAGATATCCATCTGCTGGTAGTATGGTCCAGGCCTCTTCTCTCAAGGGTAGCATTGATTGCATCGTGAGATGTGTTATCAAAGGCACCTTCTATGTCTAAGAAGGCGCATAGTGCTACTTCCTTATTATCAATTGCCGCGCTCAAAGTACGTCGCAGCTGATAAAGTGCTGTGTCCGTGGACCTGCCTACTCTGTATGCATGCTGCGTTGGGTGCAGCGGCCTTTGCTTAAGCAAAGTGCTTCTGATTCTGTAGTCCACCAGCTTTTCCAACGTTTTCAGTAAAAACGATGTTAAGCTGATGGGTCTGAAGGACTTTGGGCTGGTAATGTCTTTCTTCCCTGCCTTGGGGATGAAGACTACCCTAGCTCTTCTCCATGCGCCCGGTATGTATCCGAGGGCTAGGCTACTCACTAATGCCTTCCTAATGCGGGAGAGGAGTATTTCCTGTCCCGTTTGAAGGAAGGCTGGCGATATGCCGTCCATTCCAGGGGACTTATAGGGCTGGAATGTTCCGATTGCCCAGTTAAGTCTCTCCCTTGAGACTGTCGACTTAGCGCATGCCCAGTCGTCAGTTGACGGCCTGTATCTACTTTCTCTTTCGATAGCCTCTTCCTGCAGGGGTGTGCTTCCTGGGAAGTGCGTCTCAAAGAGTAACACTAGTTTCTGCATATCACTGCTCGTAAAGGAGTTATCCCCACGCTTCAGTGCTAAGTTCGCATCAGGCGTTCGTTTCGCCAGTGCTCTATGGAGCCTGGCGCCTTCGCTTGTGCTAACTATGCTTTCACAGAAGTTCCTGTAATTCTTCCGTTTGGCCTTCCTTATCTCCTTATTATAGGAGGTCAGGCTTTCACGGTACTGCTCCCACATTCCGTCTCTCTTTGCTTTATTAAAGAGGCGACGTGTGGTCACGCGCAGCCTTTCTAGGCTGTCGTTCCACCATGGGGCATCTTTCTCCAAATACTTTTTCCCTACTGGGCAGTTATCCTCAAATGCATTGGTTATGCACTTGTTGAGGTCACCGATGGCCCTGTCCAGCTCTAGTGGCTCTCTGGGTATACCAGATAACCCGTTGGCTAGGGAGAGCCCTAGGGCCGACTTATAACCTTCCCAGTTGGTTTTCCTGGGGTTGCGACCTGGTGTACTACTGTCCGTATTTAATTGCAACTTAAATAGGATAGTTCTATGATCAGACATTGATTCCTCTTGGGAAACATGCCAGTCCCTAAGGTGAGGTTTTAGGGACCGACTAATCAGGGTGATGTCTAGCACCTCCTCCCTGATTCTAGTTACGAATGTCGGTGTAGATCCGACATTGCCTAATTCTAGATTATATTTAAAAATAAAGTCCATTAGGCACTCACCCCTCACATTGATGTCGCTGCTGCCCCATATCGTATGGTGCGCATTGGCATCGCATCCGACGAGCACTGGGATTTTCTCCCTCCTGCAGTAATCCACCAGTTTTTCTATTTCTGGTGGTGGGCAGGCTCCATCTCCTGCGAAATACGCAGATACCATAGCCGTAGGGATCGCGCCATTCTTGGTGTGTACCAATATGGGAACGCAGTCCCTAGTCAGGAATTCTGAAAGGATAGTAAAGTTAATACTTTTCCTTACCATTATGCATGCTCGGGGTGCTGGATCTCTCCGATCCCAGATTACCTTCGAGTCAGCCGTGTACAGGCCTTTAATGCCATTGTGCACCCATGGCTCCTGTATTAGGGCTAGCCCAAGGTGTTGTTTGGTAAACATCCTTGCTAAGACCGCCGAGGCGGCCTTAGCACGGTGAATGTTTACCTGAGCCAGCCCTGTGCCCGTGACTTGGGCCATCTATTGCTGGGGAGGCTCCAGCTGACACGGTGATTGGGGCCTCGAGTTGCCCCTGTCACCGCTGCACGTCATTTCGACGTCAGCTGCTACTGCGTCCAGCTCCTCCGCCAGCTCCTGTGAGGACATGGGGATGTCTTCGTCTCCCAGTATGTCCGTTTGGCAGAGCGTCTTGTCCGCCAACTCCTCATCTTCTGCGAGGTCCTCCACCGAGTCGGTGGACTGCGCAGAGCAACTGCTCTGAACTGCGGCAGGAGTGGTTTCTGTGGCTGTGATGTCCACATTGACAACCTCCCTGCCGCTTTGCTCAGACTGGGGCTTAGCGCCAGATCTCCTCTTTAAACCGCTTACGGGGATGGTCCCGTAGCGGAAGTAGATCTGGTGCCCCTTCTCCACAATGATATCCCTGGATAGTTCGTCTATCCCAATTACCAGGAGGGCTCCTCCGCCCTCGTTCCTCCTGGAAATCACCTTCCATGTGTCGGTCTCGATCCTGTTCTGGTTCCTCAGCAGAGCCAACAGGGATTCGGTCGACCGATCCACACTTCTAGGGCAGAACAGCGTGATGCAGTGGGGCAACGGAATGTTGTCCCCCACTTTGCATTCAAGGGGCACGCCCTTCCACGATTTCAGCCTCGGCGTTGCGGTTCTCAGCCAGTCGGCTGAGGCCTCATCCAAGCATTCGATGACCAGGAAACCCACCCGGAAATGAATGCCCGCGAATGAGACCGCCACATCTCCACCAGACGCAATGACTTCGTCTATGATGGCCTCTTCCAGCACAGACAAGTCTCCGCGACTGAGCATTGCTCGTGGGAAATCCACGGGCAACACGGCCACCTTCACCTTTCTTGCCATATCTGCATATGACAATCGGGGCTCGGTGGGTGCTGGCGAGCTGGGCTTCGTGGCCGCTGCACGCGATGTGCTCGGACGGAGGTCCAGGCCTGCTTCCTTTTCGGCCGTCACTTTGGCCTCCGGGCACACCCTCTTGGGGGTGGTCACCGGAGGAGTGATTGCGCTGCTACGCCTCTTAGGGGCTGGCGCTGGTGTCGTCGCCGCTTCCCTGGGCTCTTTGGCCTTTTTCAGGGCAGCATCAGGAGTGAGTCCTTGCTGGAGGTACCGAAGGTACCACTTGACCCTTGAACCGCAGAGATTTCTCCGGTTCGGGTCATCCAGCCCACCGGGTTGACCCCTCGGTGGCAGGAACTCTTCCTTCCTCTTAGGGCGCTGTGCGCCCTGCCTCGCAGCGTTCGTTGCTGGGCGTGGTGGTCGGGGTGGTCCGACCATCACTCTCCCATGCCCCAAAGCCGGAGTTTGCTGTGCACGCGGCACTCTCCTGTTTGATGCTGGAGCAGCACGGTGTGGAGGTTGGTCTGCCACACGGGAGGGTCCTTCCCCGTCTAGGGCCCGACCCTCCAGATGTCTTGCGACATACTCCGCAGGGAGATCCTGCGGTATAATATTTTTCTTGGAGTTCTTCATGAGTTCCCACGTTCTGCGGAGAAGTGAGTGTCCGCCCGGGCAGAGATCCGCATTACCCGGGTAAGGCTAGATTAGAACAGGCGGTCGCCATTTGCCTGAGCCCACCGTTAGAGACTGGGCTAGTTTTTCCCCGGGCCCCAGCCAAGCTGACTCTCGGTACGGTTCGAATAACGCCTTAGTCTGGCCCGGAGTGAGATGTGGGGGATAGGATGGGGTAGGTAATTGTGGGGGAGATAGGGGATTGTGTGAGGCTATACTTTGAAGGCGGCAACACAAGCGCCTTGTCAGTGCGATTGACAATATCGCACCCGCTGTTTGTCCGGGACTGCTTATTTACGAGGAATCTCGTATTATTCGCAGCTAACCTCCCTGGGGGGAGGCCATTCGCTATCCGCAACCCGCGACCCGCCTGGTGGCCTCAGCTCAGCCCCATCCGAACCATCCCACAAGTTCTTTTGACCAGGAGTCATTTTGTTTAAATGCAGTTATGTTTCACAAATCGAGCAATTTCTAAAAATACCTTCATATTTGAGGTGGGGCCATTTTTGACGGAGATATCGCCATTACTATATATAAATTTGGATGAGTCTGAAGACATTTTCTTTAAATGCAGTTTTGTTTCAAAAATCGAGCAAATTCTAAAAATACCTTCATATTTGAAGTGGGGCCATTTTTGACAGAGATATGGCCATTAATATAATATATAATTTTAGATGAGTCTGAAGACATTTTCTTTAAATGCAGTTTTGTTTCAAAAATTGAGCAATTTCTAAAAGTAACTTCTGATTTTAAGTAGGGCCATTTTTGACGGAGATATGGCCATTAATACAATATATAATTTTAGATGAGTCTGAAGTCATTTTCTTTAAATGCAGTTTTGTTTCAAAAATCGAGCAATTTCTTAAAAGTAACTTCAGATGTTAAGTGGGGCCATTTTGACGGAGATATGGCCATTAATACAATATATAATTTTAGGTGAGTCTGAAGTCATTTTGTTTTAATGCAGTTTTGTTTCAAAAATCGAGCAATTTCTAAAAGTAACTTCATATTTTATGTGGGGCCATTTTTGACGGAGATATGGCCATTAATACAATATATAATTTTAGATGAGTCTGAAGTCATTTTGTTTAAATGCAGTTTTGTTTCAAAAATCGAGCAAATTCTAAAAATACCTTCATATTTGAAGTGGGGCCATTTTTGACGGAGATATGGCCATTAATATAATATATAATTTTAGATGAGTCTGAAGTCATTTTCTTTAAATGCAGTTTTGTTTCAAAAATCAAGCAATTTCTAAAAATAACTTAAAATTTGAAGTGTAAAGATTTTTGACGGAGATATGGCCATTAATACAATATATAATTTGAGATGAGTCTGAAGACATTTTCTTTAAATGCAGTTTTGTTTCAAAAATCGAGCAAAGTCCAAAAATACCTTCATATTTGAAGTGGGGCCATTTTTGACAGAGATATGGCCATTAATCAATATAATTTTTAGATGAGTCTGAAGACATTTTCTTTAAATGCAGTTTTGTTTCAAAAATCGAGCAAATTCTAAAAATACCTTCATATTTGAAGTGGGGCCATTTTTGACAGAGATATGGCCATTAATATAATATTAGATGAGTCTGAAGACATTTTCTTTAAATGCAGTTTTGTTTCAAAAATCGAGCAAATTCTAAAAATACCTTCATATTTTAAGTGGGGCCATTTTTGACGGAGATATGGCCATTAATAAAATATATAATTTTAGATGAGTCTGAAGACATTTTCTTTAAATGCAGTTTTGTTTCAAAAATCGAGCAAATTCTAAAAATACCTTCATATTTGAAGTGGGGCCATTTTTGACAGAGATATGGCCATTAATAAAATATAAATTTTAGATGAGTCTGAAGACATTTTCTTTAAATGCAGTTTTGTTTCAAAAATCGAGCAAATTCTAAAAATACCTTCATATTTGAAGTGGGGCCATTTTTGACAGAGATATGGCCATTAATATAATATTAGATGAGTCTGAAGACATTTTCTTTAAATGCAGTTTTGTTTCAAAAATCGAGCAAATTCTAAAAATACCTTCATATTTGAAGTGGGGCCATTTTTGACGGAGATATGGCCATTAATACAATATATAATTTTAGATGAGTCTGAAGTCATTTTGTTTAAATGCAGTTTTGTTTCAAAAATCGAGCAAATTCTAAAAATACCTTCATATTTGAAGTGGGGCCATTTTTGACGGAGATATGGCCATTAATATAATATATAATTTTAGATGAGTCTGAAGACATTTTCTTTAAATGCAGTTTTGTTTCAAAAATCGAACAAAATTTCTAAAAATAACTTCATATTTTAAGTGGGGCCATTTTTGACGGAGATATGGCCATTAATATAATATATAATTTTAGATGAGTCTGAAGTCATTTTGTTTAAATGCAGTTTTGTTTCAAAAATCGAGCAATTTCTAAAAATACCTTCATATTTTAAGTGGGGCCATTTTTGACGGAGATATGGCCATTAATACAATATATAATTTTAGATGAGTCTGAAGTCATTTTGTTTAAATGCAGTTTTGTTTCAAAAATCGAGCAATTTCTAAAAATACCTTCATATTTTAAGTGGGGCCATTTTTGACGGAGATATGGCCATTAATACAATATATAATTTTAGATGAGTCTGAAGTCATTTTCGTTTAAATGCAGTTTTGTTTCAAAAATCGAGCAATTTCTAAAAATACCTTCATATTTTAAGTGGGGCCATTTTTGACGCAGATATAGCCATTAATATAATATATAATTTTAGATGAGTCTGAAGTCATTTTGTTTTAATGCAGTTTTGTTTCAAAAATCGAGCAAAGTCTAAAAATAACTTCATTATTGGCGTGGGGCCATTTTTGACGGAGATATGGCCATTAATATAATATATAATTTTAGATGAGTCTAAAGTAATTTTCTTTAAATGCAGTTTTGTTTCAAAAATCGAGCAAAGTCTAAAAATAACTTTATTATTGGAGTGGAGCGATTTTTGACGGAGATATGGCCATTAATATAATATATAATTTTAGATGAGTCTGAAGTCATTTTGTTTAAATGCAGTTTTGTTTCAAAAATCGAGCAAATTCTAAAAATACCTTCATATTTGAAGTGGGGCCATTTTTGACAGAGATATGGCCATTAATATAATATTAGATGAGTCTGAAGACATTTTCTTTAAATGCAGTTTTGTTTCAAAAATCGAGCAAATTCTAAAAATACCTTCATATTTGAAGTGGGGCCATTTTTGACAGAGATATGGCCATTAATATAATATTATTTAGATGAGTCTGAAGACATTTTCTTTAAATGCAGTTTTGTTTCAAAAATCGAGCAAATTCTAAAAATACCTTCATATTTTAAGTGGGGCCATTTTTGACGGAGATATGGCCATTAATACAATATATAATTTTAGATGAGTCTGAAGTCATTTTGTTTTAATGCAGTTTTGTTTCAAAAATCAAGCAAAGTCTAAAAATATCTTCATTATTGGCGTGGGGCCATTTGTGACGGAGATATGGCCATTAATATAATATATAATTTTAGATGAGTCTAAAGTAATTTTCTTTAAATGCAGTTTTGTTTCAAAAATCGAGCAAAGTCTAAAAATAACTTTATTATTGGAGTGGAGCGATTTTTGATGGAGATATGGCCATTAATACAATATATAATTTTATATGAGTCTGAAGTCATTTTGTTTAAATGCAGTTTTGTTTCAAAAATCGAGCAAATTCTAAAAATACCTTCATATTTGAAGTGGGGCCATTTTTGACAGAGATATGGCCATTAATATAATATTAGATGAGTCTGAAGACATTTTCTTTAAATGCAGTTTTGTTTCAAAAATCGAGCAAATTCTAAAAATACCTTCATATTTGAAGTGGGGCCATTTTTGACAGAGATATGGCCATTAATATAATATATAGATGAGTCTGAAGACATTTTCTTTAAATGCAGTTTTGTTTCAAAAATCGAGCAAATTCTAAAAATACCTTCATATTTTAAGTGGGGCCATTTTTGACGGAGATATGGCCATTAATACAATATATAATTTTAGATGAGTCTGAAGTCATTTTGTTTTAATGCAGTTCTGTTTCAAAAATCAAGCAAAGTCTAATAATATCTTCATTATTGGCGTGGGGCCATTTGTGACGGAGATATGGCCATTAATATAATATATAATTTTAGATGAGTCTAAAGTATTTTTTTTTAAATGCAGTTTTGTTTCAAAAATCGAGCAAAGTCTAAAAATAACTTTATTATTGGAGTGGAGCGATTTTTGATGGAGATATGGCCATTAATACAATATATAATTTTTTATGAGTCTGAAGTCATTTTGTTTAAATGCAGTTTTGTTTCAAAAATCGAGCAAATTCTAAAAATACCTTCATATTTGAAGTGGGGCCATTTTTGACGGAGATATGGCCATTAATATAATATATAATTTTAGATGAGTCTGAAGACATTTTCTTTAAATGCAGTTTTGTTTCAAAAATCGAGCAAATTCTAAAAATACCTTCATATTTTGAAGTGGGGCCATTTTTGACAGAGATATGGCCATTAATATAATATATAATTTTAGATGAGTCTGAAGACATTTTCTTTAAATGCAGTTTTGTTTCAAAAATCGAGCAAATTCTAAAAATACCTTCATATTTTAAGTGGGGCCATTTTTGACGGAGATATGGCCATTAATACAATATATAATTTTAGATGAGTCTGAAGACATTTTCTTTAAATGCAGTTTTGTTTCAAAAATCGAAAAAAAAATTTCTAAAAGTAACTTCAGATGTTAAGTGGGGCCATTTTTGACGGAGAAATGGCCATTAATACAATATATAATTTACGATGAGTCTGAAGTCATTTTGTTTTAATGCAGTTTTGTTTCAAAAATCGAGCAATTTCTAAAAATATCTTCATATTTTATGTGTGGCCATTTTTGACGGAGATATAGTCATTAATACAATACATAATTTTAGATGAGTCTGAAGTCATTTTGTTTAAATGCAGTTTTGTTTCAAAAATCAAGCAAATTCTAAAAATACCTTCATATTTTAAGTGGGGCCATTTTTGACGGAGATATGGCCATTAATACAATATATAATTTTAGATGAGTCTAAAGACATTTTCTTTAAATGCAGTTTTGTTTAAAAAATCGAGCAATTTCTAAAAGTAACTCCATATTTGAAGTGGGGCCATTTTTGACAGAGATATGGCCATTAATACAATATATAATTTTAGATGAGTCTGAAGTCATTTCGTTTTAATGCAGTTTTGTTTCAAAAATCGAGCAATTTCTAAAAATACCTTCATATTTTAAGTGGGGCAATTTTTGACGCAGATATAGCCATTAATATAATATATAATTTTAGATGAGTCTGAAGTCATTTTGTTTTAATGCAGTTTTGTTTCAAAAATCGAGCAAAGTCTAAAAATAACTTCATTATTGGCGTGGGGCCATTTGTGACGGAGATATGGCCATTAATATAATATATAATTTTAGATGAGTCTGAAGTCATTTTCTTTAAATGCAGTTTTGTTTCAAAAATCGAGCAAAGTCTAAAAGTAACTTCATATTTGAAGTGGAGCTATTTTTGACGGAGATATGGCCATTAATACAATATATAATTTTAGATGAGTCTGAAGACATTTTCTTTAAATGCAGTTTTGCTTCAAAAATCGAGCAAAGTCTAAAATTAACTTCATTATTGGAGTGGGGCCATTTGTGACGGAGATATGGCCATTAATATAATATATAATTTTAGATGAGTCTGAAGACATTTTCTTTAAATCAAGTTTTGCTTCAAAAATCGAGCAAAGTCTAAAATTAACTTCATTATTGGAGTGGAGCCATTTTTGATGGAGATATGGCCATTGATACAATATATAATTTTAGATGAGTCTGAAGTCATTTTCTTTAAATGCAGTTTTGTTTCGAAAATCAAGCAAATTCTAAAAATACCTTCATATTTTAAGTGGGGCCATTTTTGACGGAGATATGGCCATTAATACAATATATAATTTTAGATGAGTCTGAAGACATTTTCTTTAAATGCAGTTTTGTTTCAAAAATCGAGCAAATTCTAAAAATACCTTCATATTTGAAGTGGGGCCATTTTTGACGGAGATATGGCCATTAATATAATATATAATTTTAGATGAGTCTGAAGACATTTTCTTTAAATGCAGTTTTGTTTCAAAAATCGAGCAATTTCTAAAAATAACTTCATATTTTAAGTGGGGCCATTTTTGACGGAGATATGGCCATTAATACAATATATAATTTTAGATGAGTCTGAAGACATTTTCTTTAAATGCAGTTTTGTTTAAAAAATCGAGCAAATTCTAAAAGTAACTTCAGATGTTAAGTGGGGCCATTTTTGACGGAGATATGGCCATTAATACAATATATAATTTTAGATGAGTCTGAAGTCATTTTCTTTAAATGCAGTTTTGTTTCAAAAATCGAGCAATTTCTAAAAGTAACTTCATATTTTAAGCGGGGCCATTTTTGACGGAGATATAGCCATTAATACAATATATAATTTTAGATGAGTCTGAAGTCATTTTCTTTAAATGCAGTTTTGTTTCAAAAATCGAGCAAATTCTAAAAATATCTTCATATTTGAAGTGGGGCCATTTTTGACGGAGATATGGCCATTAATATAATATATAATTTTAGATGAGTCTGAAGTCATTTTCTTTAAATGCAGTTTTGTTTCAAAAATCGAGCAATTTCTAAAAGTAACTTAAAATTTGAAGTGTAAATATTTTTGACGGAGATATGGCCATTAATACAATACATAATTTTAGATGAGTCTGAAGACATTTTCTTTAAATGCAGTTTTGTTTAAAAAATCGAGCAAATTCTAAAAGTAACTTCAGATGTTAAGTGGGGCCATTTTTGACGGAGATATTGCCATTTATACAATATATAATTTTAGATGAGTCTGAAGACATTTTCTTTAAATGCAGTTTTGTTTCAAAAATCGAGCAATTTCTAAAAGTAACTTCATATTTTAAGTGGGGCCATTTTTGACGGAGATATGGCCATTAATACAATATATAATTTTAGATGAGTCTGAAGTCATTTTGTTTTAATGCAGTTTTGTTTTAAAAATCGAGCAATTTCTAAAAATACCTTCATATTTTAAGTGGGGCCCTTTTTGACACAGATATAGCCATTAGTATAATATAAAATTTTAGATGAGTCTGATGTAATTTTCTTTAAATGCAGTTTTGTTTCAAAAATCGAGAAATTTCTAAAAATAACTTCATTATTGGAGTGGAGCCATTTTTGACAGAGATATAGCCATTAATACAATATGTAATTTTAGATGAGTCTGAAGACATTTTCTTTATATGCTGTTTTGTTTCAAAAATCGAGCAATTTCTAAAAGTAACTTCATATTTGAAGTGGAGCTTTTTTTGACGGAGATATGGCCATTAATTCAATATATAATTTTAGATGAGTCTGAAGACATTTTCTTTAAATGCAGTTTTGTTTCAAAAATCCAGCAATTTCTAAAAGTAACTTCATATTTTATGTGGGGCCATTTTTGACGGAGATATGGCCATTAATACAATATATAATTTTAGATGAGTCTGAAGACATTTTCTTTAAATGCAGTTTTGTTTCAAAAATCGAGCAAATTCTAAAAGTAACTTCAGATTTTAAGTGGGGCCATTTTTGACGGAGATATGGCCATTAATACAATATATAATTTTAGATGAGTCTAAAGACATTTTCTTTAAATGCAGTTTTGTTTCAAAAATCGGGCAATTTCTAAAAGTAACTTCAGATGTTAAGTGGGGCCATTTTTGACGGAGATATGGCCATTAATACAATATATAATTTTAGATGAGTCTGAAGTCATTTTGTTTAAATGCAGTTTTGTTTCAAAAATCGAGCAATTTCTAAAAATAACTTCATATTTGAAGTGGGGCCATTTTTGACGGAGATATGGCCATTAATATAATATATAATTTTAGATGAGTCTGAAGACATTTTCTTTAAATGCAGTTTTGTTTCAAAAATCGAGCAATTTCTAAAAGTAACTTCATATTTTATGTGTGGGCCATTTTTGACGGAGATATGGCCATTAATACAATATATAATTTTAGATGAGTCTGAAGTCATTTTGTTTTAATGCAGTTTTGTTTCAAAAATCGAGCAATTTCTAAAAGTAACTTCATATTTTATGTGGGGCCATTTTTGACGGAGATATAGCCATTAATACAATATATAATTTTAGATGAGTCTGAAGTCATTTTGTTTAAATGCAGTTTTGTTTAAAAAATCGAGCAAATTCTAAAAATACCTTCATATTTTAAGTGGGGCCCTTTTTACAGAGATATAGCCATTAATATAATATATAATTTTAGATGAGTCTGAAGACATTTTCTTTAAATGTAGTTTTGTTTAAAAAATCGAGCAATTTCTAAAAATAACTTCATTATTGGAGTGGGGCCATTTTTGACGGAGATATGGCCATTAATACAATATGTAATTTTAGATGAGTCTGAAGACATTTTCTTTAAATGCTGTTTTGTTTCAAAAATCGAGCAATTTCTAAAAGTAACTTCATATTTGAAGTGGAGCCATTTTTGACGGAGATATGGCCATTAATACAATATATAATTTTAGATGAGTCTGAAGACATTTTCTTTAAATGCAGTTTTGTTTCAAAAATCGAGCAATTTCTAAAAGTAACTTCATATTTTATGTGGGGCCATTTTTGACGGAGATATGGCCATTAATAAATATATAATTTTAGCATTTTTGACGGAGATATGGCCATTAATACAATATATAATTTTAGATGAGTCTGAAGACATTTTCTTTAAATGCAGTTTTGTTTCAAAAAATCGAGCAATTTCTAAAAATAACTTCATATTTTAAGTGGGGCCATTTTTGACGGAGATATGGCCATTAATACAATATATAATTTTAGATGAGTCTGAAGTCATTTTCTTTAAATGCAGTTTTGTTTCAAAAATCGAGCAATTTCTAAAAATAACTTCATATTTTAAGTGGGGCCATTTTTGACGGAGATATGGCCATTAATACAATATATAATTTTAGATGAGTCTGAAGTCATTTTCTTTAAATGCAGTTTTGTTTCAAAAATCGAGCAATTTCTAAAAATACCTTCATATTTTAAGTGGGGCCATTTTTGACGGAGATATGGCCATTAATACAATATATAATTTTAGATGAGTCTGAAGTCATTTTCTTTAAATGCAGTTTTGTTTCAAAAATCGAGCAATTTCTAAAAATAACTTCATATTTTAAGTGGGGCCATTTTTGACGGAGATATGGCCATTAATACAATATATAATTTTAGATGAGTCTGAAGACATTTTCTTTAAATGCAGTTTTGTTTCAAAAATCGAGCAATTTCTAAAAATAACTTCATATTTTAAGTGGGGCCATTTTTGACGGAGATATGGCCATTAATACAATATATAATTTTAGATGAGTCTGAAGACATTTTCTTTAAATGCAGTTTTGTTTCAAAAATCGAGCAATTTCTAAAAATAACTTCATATTTGAAGTGGGGCCATTTTTGACGGAGATATGGCCATTAATACAATATATAATTTTAGATGAGTCTGAAGTCATTTTCTTTAAATGCAGTTTTGTTTCAAAAATCGAGCAATTTCTAAAAATAACTTCATATTTGAAGTGGGGCCATTTTTGACGGAGATATAGCCATTAATACAATATATAATTTTAGATGAGTCTGAAGACATTTTCTTTAAATGCAGTTTTGTTTCAAAAATCGAGCAATTTCTAAAAATAACTTCATTATTTGAAGTGGGGCCATTTTTGACAGAGATATGGCCATTAATACAATATATAATTTTAGATGAGTCTGAAGACATTTTCTTTAAATGCAGTTTTGTTTCAAAAATCGAGCAATTTCTAAAAGTAACTTCATATTTGAAGTGGAGCCATTTTTGACGGAGATATGGCCATTAATACAATATATAATTTTAGATGAGTCTGAAGACATTTTCTTTAAATGCAGTTTTGTTTCAAAAATCGAGCAATTTCTAAAAATAACTTCATATTTTAACGGAGATATGGCCATTAATACAATATATAATTTTAGATGAGTCTGAAGTCATTTTCTTTAAATGCAGTTTTGTTTCAAAAATCGAGCAATTTCTAAAAATAACTTCATATTTTAAGTGGGGCCATTTTTGACGGAGATATGGCCATTAATACAATATATAATTTTAGATGAGTCTGAAGTCATTTTCTTTAAATGCAGTTTTGTTTAAAAAATCGAGCAAATTCTAAAAATACCTTCATATTTTAAGTGGGGCCCTTTTTGACAGAGATATAGCCATTAATATAATATATAATTTTAGATGAGTCTGAAGTCATTTTCTTTAAATGCAGTTTTGTTTCAAAAATCGAGAAATTTCTAAAAATAACTTCATTTTTGGAGTGGAGCCATTTTTGACGGAGATATGGCCATTAATACAATATATAATTTTAGATGAGTCTGAAGACATTTTCTTTAAATGCAGTTTTGTTTCAAAAATCGAGCAATTTCTAAAAGTAACTTCATATTTGAAGTGGGGCCATTTTTGACGGAGATATGGCCATTAATACAATATATAATTTTAGATGAGTCTGAAGACATTTTCTTTAAATGCAGTTTTGTTTCAAAAATCGAGCAATTTCTAAAAGTAACTTCATATTTGAATACATTAATAAATATATAATAAAAATTTAGATGAGTCTGAAGACATTTTCTTTAAATGCAGTTTTGTTTCAAAAATCGAGCAAATTCTAAAAATAACTTCATATTTGACGTGGGGCCATTTTTGACGGAGATATGGCCATTAATACAATATATAATTTTAGATGAGTCTGAAGTCATTTTCTTTAAATGCAGTTTTGTTTCAAAAATCGAGCAATTTCTAAAAATAACTTCATTTTTGGCGTGGGGCCATTTTTGACGGAGATATGGCCATTAATACAATATATAATTTTAGATGAGTCTGAAGACATTTTCTTTAAATGCAGTTTTGTTTCAAAAATCGAGCAATTTCTAAAAGTAACTTCATATTTGAAGTGGAGCCATTTTTGACGGAGATATGGCCATTAATACAATATATAATTTTAGATGAGTCTGAAGACATTTTCTTTAAATGCAGTTTTGTTTCAAAAATCGAGCAATTTCTAAAAGTAACTTCATATTTTATGTGGGGCCATTTTTGACGGAGATATGGCCATTAATACAATATATAATTTTAGATGAGTCTGAAGTCATTTTCTTTAAATGCAGTTTTGTTTCAAAAATCGAGCAAATTCTAAAAATAACTTCATATATTGGGTGGGGCCATTTTTGACGGAGATATGGCCATTAATACAATATATAATTTTAGATGAGTCTGAAGTCATTTTCTTTAAATGCAGTTTTGTTTCAAAAATCGAGCAAATTCTAAAAATAACTTCATATTTTGAGTGGGGCCATTTTTGACGGAGATATGGCCATTAATACAATATATAATTTTAGATGAGTCTGAAGACATTTTCTTTAAATGCAGTTTTGTTTCAAAAATCGAGCAATTTCTAAAAATAACTTCATATTTTAAGTGGGGCCATTTTTGACGGAGATATGGCCATTAATACAATATATAATTTTAGATGAGTCTGAAGACATTTTCTTTAAATGCAGTTTTGTTTCAAAAATCGAGCAAATTCTAAAAATAACTTCATATTTTGAGTGGGGCCATTTTTGACGGAGATATGGCCATTAATACAATATATAATTTTAGATGAGTCTGAAGTCATTTTCTTTAAATGCAGTTTTGTTTCAAAAATCGAGCAATTTCTAAAAGTAACTTCATATTTGAAGTGGGGCCATTTTTGACGGAGATATGGCCATTAATACAATATATAATTTTAGATGAGTCTGAAGACATTTTCTTTAAATGCAGTTTTGTTTCAAAAATCGAGCAATTTCTAAAAATAACTTCATATTTTAAGTGGGGCCATTTTTGACGGAGATATGGCCATTAATACAATATATAATTTTAGATGAGTCTGAAGACATTTTCTTTAAATGCAGTTTTGTTTCAAAAATCGAGCAATTTCTAAAAATAACTTCATTATTTGAAGTGGGGCCATTTTTGACGGAGATATGGCCATTAATACAATATATAATTTTAGATGAGTCTGAAGTCATTTTCTTTAAATGCAGTTTTGTTTCAAAAATCGAGCAATTTCTAAAAGTAACTTCATATTTGAAGTGGGGCCATTTTTGACGGAGATATGGCCATTAATACAATATATAATTTTAGATGAGTCTGAAGACATTTTCTTTAAATGCAGTTTTGTTTCAAAAATCGAGCAAATTCTAAAAATAACTTCATTATTTGAAGTGGGGCCATTTTTGACGGAGATATGGCCATTAATACAATATATAATTTTAGATGAGTCTGAAGACATTTTCTTTAAATGCAGTTTTGTTTCAAAAATCGAGCAATTTCTAAAAGTAACTTCATATTTTAGTGGGGCCATTTTTGACGGAGATATGGCCATTAATACAATATATAATTTTAGATGAGTCTGAAGTCATTTTCTTTAAATGCAGTTTTGTTTCAAAAATCGAGCAAATTCTAAAAATAACTTCATTATTTTAAGTGGAGCCATTTTTGACGGAGATATGGCCATTAATACAATATATAATTTTAGATGAGTCTGAAGACATTTTCTTTAAATGCAGTTTTGTTTCAAAAATCGAGCAATTTCTAAAAATAACTTCATATTTTAAGTGGGGCCATTTTTGACGGAGATATGGCCATTAATACAATATATAATTTTAGATGAGTCTGAAGACATTTTCTTTAAATGCAGTTTTGTTTCAAAAATCGAGCAAATTCTAAAAATAACTTCATATTTGGAGTGGGGCCATTTTTGACGGAGATATGGCCATTAATACAATATATAATTTTAGATGAGTCTGAAGACATTTTCTTTAAATGCAGTTTTGTTTCAAAAATCGAGCAATTTCTAAAAATAACTTCATATTTTATGTGGGGCCATTTTTGACGGAGATATGGCCATTAATACAATATATAATTTTAGATGAGTCTGAAGTCATTTTCTTTAAATGCAGTTTTGTTTCAAAAATCGAGCAAAGTCTAAAAATAACTTCATTATTGGAGTGGGGCCATTTGTGACGGAGATATGGCCATTAATATAATATATAATTTTAGATGAGTCTGAAGTCATTTTCTTTAAATGCAGTTTTGTTTAAAAAATCGAGCAAAGTCTAAAAATGACTTCATTATTGGAGTGGAGCCATTTTTGAAGGAGATATGGCCATTAATACAATATATAGATTTAGATGAGTCTGAAGACATTTTCTTTAAATGCAGTTTTGTTTCAAAAATCGAGCAATTTCTAAAAGTAACTTCATATTTGACGGAGATATGGTCATTAATACAATATATAATTTTAGATGAGTCTGAAGTCATTTTGTTTTAATGCAGTTTTGTTTCAAAAATCGAGCAAAGTCTAAAAATAACTTCATTATTGGCGTGGGGCCATTTGTGACGGAGATATGGCCATTAATATAATATATAATTTTAGATGAGTCTGAAGTCATTTTCTTTAAATGCAGTTTTGTTTAAAAAATCGAGCAATTTTTGAAAGTACCTTCATATTTGAAGTGGAGCTATTTTTGACGGAGATATGGCCATTAATACAATATATAATTTTAGATGAGTCTGAAGACATTTTCTTTAAATGCAGTTTTGTTTCAAAAATCGAGCAATTTCTAAAAATACCTTCATATTTTAAGTGGGGCCATTTTTGACGGATATATGGCCATTAATACAATATATAATTTTAGATGAGTCTGAAGACATTTTCTTTAAATGCAGTTTTGTTTCAAAAAATCGAGCAATTTCTAAAAGTAACTTCATATTTTAAGTGGAGCTATTTTTGACGGAGATATGGCCATTAATACAATATATAATTTTAGATGAGTCTGAAGACATTTTCTTTAAATGCAGTTTTGTTTCAAAAATCCAGCAATTTCTAAAAGTAACTTCATATTTTATTTGGGGCCATTTTTGACGGAGATATGGCCATTAATACAATATATAATTTTAGATGAGTCTGAAGACATTTTCTTTAAATGCAGTTTTGTTTCAAAAATCGAGCAAATTCTAAAAATAACTTCATATTTGATGACGGAGATATGGCCATTAATACAATATATAATTTTAGATGAGTCTGAAGTCATTTTGTTTTAATGCAGTTTTGTTTCAAAAATCGAGCAAAGTCTAAAAATTACTTCATTATTGGAGTGGAGCCATTTTTGATGGAGATATGGCCATTAATACAACATATAGATTTAGATGAGTCTGAAGTCATTTTCTTTAAATGCAGTTTTGTTTAAAAAATCGAGCAATTTTTAAAAGTACCTTCATATTTGAAGTGGAGCTATTTTTGACGGAGATATGGCCATTAATACAATATATAATTTTAGATGTGTCTGAAGACATTTTCTTTAAATGCAGTTTTGTTTAAAAAATCGAGCAAAGTCTAAAAATAACTTCATTATTGGAGTGGAGCCATTTTTGATGGAGATATGGCCATTAATACAATATATAGATTTAGATGAGTCTGAAGACATTTTCTTTAAATGCAGTTTTGTTTCAAAAATCGAGCAATTTCTAAAAGTAACTTCATATTTGACGGAGATATGGTCATTAATACAATATATAATTTTAGATGAGTCTGAAGTCATTTTGTTTTAATGCAGTTTTGTTTCAAAAATCGAGCAAAGTCTAAAAATGACTTCATTATTGGAGTGGAGCCATTTTTGATGGAGATATGGCCATTAATACAATATATAATTTTAGATGAGTCTGAAGTCATTTTGTTTAAATGCAGTTTTGTTTAAAAAATCGAGCAATTTTTAAAAGTACCTTCATATTTGAAGTGGAGCTATTTTTGACGGAGATATGGCCATTAATACAATATATAATTTTAGATGAGTCTGAAGACATTTTCTTTAAATGCAGTTTTGTTTCAAAAATCCAGCAATTTCTAAAAGTAACTTCATATTTTATGTGGGGCTATTTTTGACGGAGATATGGCCATTAATACAATATATAATTTTAGATGAGTCTGAAGACATTTTCTTTAAATGCAGTTTTGTTTCAAAAATCGAGCAAATTCTAAAAATACCTTCATATTTTTAGTGGGCCATTTTTGAGGGATATATGGCCATTAATACAATATATAATTTTAGATGAGTCTGAAGACATTTTCTTTAAATGCAGTTTTGTTTTAAAAATCGAGCAATTTTTGAAAGTACCTTCATATTTGAAGTGGAGCTATTTTTGACGGAGATATGGCCATTAATACAATATATAATTTTAGATGAGTCTGAAGACATTTTCTTTAAATGCAGTTTTGTTTCAAAAATCCAGCAATTTCTAAAAGTAACTTCATATTTTATGTGGGGCCATTTTTGACGGAGATATGGCCATTAATACAATATATAATTTTAGATGAGTCTGAAGACATTTTCTTTAAATGCAGTTTTGTTTCAAAAATCGAGCAAATTCTAAAAATACCTTCAGATTTTAAGTGGGGCCATTTTTGACGGAGATATGGCCATTAATACAATATATAATTTTAGATGAGTCTGAAGTCATTTTCTTTTAATGCAGTTTTGTTTCAAAAAATCGAGCAAAGTCTAAAAATAACTTCATATTTTAAGTAGGGCCCTTTTTGACGGAGATATGGCCATTAATACAATATATAATTTTAGATGAGTCTGAAGTCATTTTCTTTAAATGCAGTTTTGTTTCAAAAATCGAGCAAATTCTAAAAATACCTTCATATTTTAAGTGGGGCCATTTTTGACGGAGATATGGCCATTAATACAATATATAATTTTAGATGAGTCTGAAGTCATTTTCTTTAAATGCAGTTTTGTTTCAAAAATCGAGCAAAGTCTAAAAATAACTTCATTATTGGAGTGGGGCCATTTTTGACGGAGATATGGCCATTAATACAATATATAATTTTAGATGAGTCTGAAGACATTTTCTTTAAATGCAGTTTTGTTTCAAAAATCGAGCAAATTCTAAAAATACCTTCATATTTTAAGTGGGGCCATTTTTGACGGAGATATGGCCATTAATACAATATATAATTTTAGATGAGTCTGAAGACATTTTCTTTAAATGCAGTTTTGTTTCAAAAATCGAGCAATTTCTAAAAATACCTTCATATTTTAAGTGGGGCCATTTTTGACGGAGATATGGCCATTAATACAATATATAATTTTAGATGAGTCTGAAGTCATTTTCTTTTAAATGCAGTTTTGTTTCAAAAATCGAGCAAATTCTAAAAATAACTTCATATTTTAAGTGGGGCCATTTTTGACGGAGATATGGCCATTAATACAATATATAATTTTAGATGAGTCTGAAGACATTTTGTTTAAATGCAGTTTTGTTTCAAAAATCGAGCAATTTCTAAAAGTAACTTCATATTTGAAGTGGAGCCATTTTTGACGGAGATATGGCCATTAATACAATATATAATTTTAGATGAGTCTGAAGACATTTTCTTTAAATGCAGTTTTGTTTCAAAAATCGAGCAATTTCTAAAAGTAACTTCATATTTTATGTGGGGCCATTTTTGACGGAGATATGGCCATTAATACAATATATAATTTTAGATGAGTCTGAAGACATTTTCTTTAAATGCAGTTTTGTTTCAAAAATCGAGCAAATTCTAAAAATACCTTCATATTTTTAGTGGGGCCATTTTTGAGGGATATATGGCCATTAATACAATATATAATTTTAGATGAGTCTGAAGACATTTTCTTTAAATGCAGTTTTGTTTTAAAAATCGAGCAATTTCTAAAAGTACCTTCATATTTGAAGTGGAGCTATTTTTGACGGAGATATGGCCATTAATACAATATATAATTTTAGATGAGTCTGAAGACATTTTCTTTAAATGCAGTTTTGTTTCAAAAAATCGAGCAATTTCTAAAAGTAACTTCATATTTTATGTGGGGCCATTTTTGACGGAGATATGGCCATTAATACAATATATAATTTTAGATGAGTCTGAAGACATTTTCTTTAAATGCAGTTTTGTTTCAAAAATCGAGCAAATTCTAAAAATACCTTCAGATTTTAAGTGGGGCCATTTTTGACGGAGATATGGCCATTAATACAATATATAATTTTAGATGAGTCTGAAGTCATTTCGTTTTAATGCAGTTTTGTTTAAAAAATCAAGCAAAGTCTAAAAATAACTTCATATTTTAAGTAGGGCCCTTTTTGACGCAGATATAGCCCTTAATAAAATATATAATTTTAGATGAGTCTGAAGTCATTTTCTTTAAATGCAGTTTTGTTTCAAAAATCGAGCAAATTCTAAAAATACCTTCATATTTGAAGTGGAGCCATTTTTGACGGAGATATGGCCATTAATACAATATATAATTTTAGATGAGTCTGAAGTCATTTCGTTTTAATGCAGTTTTGTTTCAAAAATCGAGCAATTTCTAAAAATACCTTCATATTTTAAGTGGGGCAATTTTTGACGCAGATATGGCCATTAATATAATATATAATTTTAGATGAGTCTGAAGTCATTTTCTTTAAATGCAGTTTTGTTTCAAAAATCGAGCAAAGTCTAAAAATGACTTCATTATTGGAGTGGAGCCATTTTTGATGGAGATATGGCCATTAATACAATATATAGATTTAGATGAGTCTGAAGACATTTTCTTTAAATGCAGTTTTGTTTCAAAAATCGAGCAATTTCTAAAAGTAACTTCATATTTGACGGAGATATGGTCATTAATACAATATATAATTTTAGATGAGTCTGAAGTCATTTTGTTTAAATGCAGTTTTGTTTAAAAAATCGAGCAAATTCTAAAAATACCTTCATATTTTAAGTGGGGCCATTTTTGACGGAGATATGGCCATTAATACAATATATAATTTTAGATGAGTCTGAAGACATTTTCTTTAAATGCAGTTTTGTTTCAAAAATCGAGCAATTTCTAAAAGTAACTTCATATTTTAAGTGGGGCCATTTTTGACGGAGATATGGCCATTAATACAATATATAATTTTAGATGAGTCTGAAGACATTTTCTTTAAATGCAGTTTTGTTTCAAAAATCGAGCAAATTCTAAAAATACCTTCAGATTTTAAGTGGGGCCATTTTTGACGGAGATATGGCCATTAATACAATATATAATTTTAGATGAGTCTGAAGTCATTTTCTTTTAATGCAGTTTTGTTTCAAAAATCGAGCAAATTCTAAAAATACCTTCATATTTTAAGTAGGGCCCTTTTGACGCAGATATAGCCATTAATATAATATATAATTTTAGATGAGTCTGAAGTCATTTTCTTTAAATGCAGTTTTGTTTCAAAAATCGAGCAATTTCTAAAAGTAACTTCATATTTGAAGTGGGGCCATTTTTAACGGAGATATGGCCATTAATACAATATATAATTTTAGATGAGTCTGAAGTCATTTTGTTTAAATGCAGTTTTGTTTCAAAAATCGAGCAATTTCTAAAAATACCTCAAATACCTTCATTTTGAGGTGGGGCCATTTTTGACGGAGATATGGCCATTAATATACTATATATAAATTTGGATGAGTCTGAAGACATTTTCTTTAAATGCAGTTTTGTTTCAAAAATCAAGCAAATTCTAAAAATACCTTCATATTTGAAGTGGGGCCATTTTTGACGGAGATATGGCCATTAATATAATATATAATTTTAGATGAGTCTGAAGACATTTTCTTTAAATGCAGTTTTGTTTCAAAAATCGAGCAATTTCTAAAAGTAACTTCTGATTTTAAGTGGGGCCATTTTTGACGGAGATATGGCCATTAATACAATATATAATTTTAGATGAGTCTGAAGACATTTTCTTTAAATGCAGTTTTGTTTCAAAAATCGAGCAATTTCTAAAAGTAACTTCATATTTTATGTGGGGCCATTTTTGACGGAGATATGGCCATTAATACAATATATAATTTTAGATGAGTCTGAAGACATTTTCTTTAAATGCAGTTTTGTTTCAAAAATCGAGCAAATTCTAAAAATACCTTCAGATTTTAAGTGGGGCCATTTTTGACGGAGATATGGCCATTAATGCAATATATAATTTTAGATGAGTCTGAAGTCATTTCGTTTTAATGCAGTTTTGTTTCAAAAATCGAGCAAAGGTTAAAAATACCTTCATATTTTAAGTAGGGCCCTTTTTGACGCAGATATAGCCCTTAATATAATATATAATTTTAGATGAGTCTGAAGTCATTTTCTTTAAATGCAGTTTTGTTTCAAAAATCGAGCAATTTCTAAAAGTAACTCCATATTTGAAGTGGGGCCATTTTTAACGGAGATATGGCCATTAATACAATATATAATTTTAGATGAGTCTGAAGTCATTTTGTTTAAATGCAGTTTTGTTTCACAAATCGAGCAATTTCTAAAAATACCTTCATATTTGAGGTGGGGCCATTTTTGACGGAGATATCGCCATTAATATACTATATATAAATTTGGATGAGTCTGAAGACATTTTCTTTAAATGCAGTTTTGTTTCAAAAATCAAGCAAATTCTAAAAATACCTTCATATTTGAAGTGGGGCCATTTTTGACAGAGATATGGCCATTAATATAATATATAATTTTAAATGAGTCTGAAGACATTTTCTTTAAATGCAGTTTTGTTTCAAAAATCGAGCAATTTCTAAAAGTAACTTCTGATTTTAAGTAGGGCCATTTTTGACGGAGATATGGCCATTAATACAATATATAATTTTAGATGAGTCTGAAGTCATTTTCTTTAAATGCAGTTTTGTTTCAAAAATCGAGCAGTTTCTTAAAGTAACTTCAGATGTTAAGTGGGGCCATTTTGACGGAAATATGGCCATTAATACAATATATAATTTTAGGTGAGTCTGAAGTCATTTTGTTTTAATGCAGTTTTGTTTCAAAAATCGAGCAATTTCTAAAAGTAACTTCATATTTTATGTGGGGCCATTTTTGACGGAGATATAGCCATTAATACAGAGTATAATTTTATATGAGTCTGAAGTCTTTTTGTTTAAATGAAGTTTTGTTTCAAAAATCGAGCAAATTCTAAAAATACCTTCATATTTGAAGTGGAACCATTTTTGACGGACATATGGCCATAAATATAATATATAATTTTAGATGAGTCTGAAGTCATTTTCTTTAAATGCAGTTTTGTTTCAAAAATCGAGCAATTTCTAAAAGTAACTTAAAATTTGAAGTGTAAAGATTTTTGACGGAGATATGGCCATTAATACAATATATAATTTTAGATGAGTCTGAAGACATTTTCTTTAAATGCAGTTTTGTTTCAAAAATCGAGAAAATTCTAAAAATACCTTTAGATCTTAAGTGGGGCCATTTTTGACGGAGATATGGCCATTAATACAATATATAATTTTAGATGAGTCTGAAGTCATTTTGTTTCGATGCAGTTCTGTTTCAAAAATCAAGCAAAGTCTAAAAATAACTTCATTATTGGAGTGGAGCGATTTTTGATGGAGATATGGCCATTAATACAATATATAATTTTATATGAGTCTGAAGTCATTTTGTTTAAATGCAGTTTTGTTTCAAAAATCGAGCAAATTCTAAAAATACCTTTATATTTGAAGTGGGGCCATTTTTGACAGAGATATGGCCATTAATATAATATTAGATGAGTCTGAAGACATTTTCTTTAAATGCAGTTTTGTTTCAAAAATCGAGCAAATTCTAAAAATACCTTCATATTTGAAGTGGGGCCATTTTTGACGGACATATGGCCATAAATATAATATATAATTTTAGATGAGTCTGAAGTCATTTTCTTTAAATGCAGTTTTGTTTCAAAAACCGAGCAGTTCTTAAAGTAACTTCAGATGTTAAGTGGGGCCATTTTGACGGAAATATGGCCATTAATACAATATATAATTTTAGGTGAGTCTGAAGTCATTTTGTTTTAACGCAGTTTTGTTTCAAAAATCGAGCAATTTCTAAAAGTAACTTCATATTTTATGTGGGGCCATTTTTGACGGAGATATAGCCATTAATACAGAGTATAATTTTATATGAGTCTGAAGTCATTTTGTTTAAATGAAGTTTTGTTTCAAAAATCGAGCAAATTCTAAAAATACCTTCGTATTTGAAGTGGAACCATTTTTGACGGACATATGGCCATAAATATAATACATAATTTTAGATGAGTCTGAAGTCATTTTCTTTAAATGCAGTTTTGTTTCAAAAATCGAGCAATTTCTAAAAGTAACTTAAAATTTGAAGTGTAAAGATTTTTGACGGAGATATGGCCATTAATACAATATATAATTTTAGATGAGTCTGAAGACATTTTCTTTAAATGCAGTTTTGTTTCAAAAATCGAGAAAATTCTAAAAATACCTTTAGATCTTAAGTGGGGCCATTTGTGACGGAGATATGGCCATTAATATAATATATAATTTTAGATGAGTCTAAAGTCATTTTCTTTAAATGCAGTTTTGTTTCAAAAATCGAGCAAAGTCTAAAAATAACTTTATTATTGGAGTGGGGCCATTTTTGACGGAGATATGGCCATTAATACAATATATAATTTTAGATGAGTCTGAAGACATTTTCTTTAAATGCAGTTTTGTTTCAAAAATCGAGCAAATTCTAAAAATACCTTTATATTTGAAGTGGGGCCATTTTTGACAGAGATATGGCCATTAATATAATATAATTTAGATGAGTCTGAAGACATTTTCTTTAAATGCAGTTTTGTTTCAAAAATCGAGCAAATTCTAAAAATACCTTCATATTTGAAGTGGGGCCATTTTTGACAGAGATATGGCCATTAATATAATATATAATTTTAGATGAGTCTGAAGACATTTTCTTTAAATGCTGTTTTGTTTCAAAAATCGAGCAATTTCTAAAAGTAACTTCAGATTTTAAGTGGGGCCATTTTTGACGGAGATATGGCCATTAATACAATATATAATTTAAGATGAGTCTGAAGACATTTTCTTTAAATGCAGTTTTGTTTCAAAAATCGAAAAAAAAATTTCTAAAAGTGACTTCAGATGTTAAGTGGGGCCATTTTTGACGGAGATATGGCCATTAATACAATATATAATTTAAGATGAGTCTGAAGTCATTTTGTTTTAATGCAGTTTTGTTTCAAAAATCGAGCAAAGTCTAAAAATAACTTCATTATTGGCGTGGGGCCATTTGTGACGGAGATATGGCCATTAATACAATATATATATTTAGATGAGTCTGAAGACATTTTCTTTAAATGCAGTTTTGTTTAAAAAATCGAGCAATTTCTAAAAGTAACTTCATATTTGAAGTGGAGCTATTTTTGACGGAGATATGGCCATAAATACAATATATAATTTTAGATGAGTCTGAAGACATTTTCTTTAAATGCAGTTTTGTTTCAAAAATCGAGCAAATTCTAAAAGTAACTTCATATTTGAAGTGGTGCCATTTATGACGAAGATATAGCCATTAATACAATATATAATTTTAGATGAGTCTGAAGACATTTTCTTTAAATCAAGTTTTGCTTCAAAAATCGAGCAAAGTCTAAAATTAACTTCATTATTGGAGTGGAGCCATTTTTGATGGAGATATGGCCATTGATACGATATATAATTTTAGATGAGTCTGAAGTCATTTTGTTTTAATGCAGTTTTGTTTCAAAAATTGAGCAAATTCTAAAAATACCTTCATATTTTAAGTGGGGCCATTTTTGACGGAGATATGGCCATTAATACAATATATAATTTTAGATGAGTCTAAAGATATTTTCTTTAAATGCAGTTTTGTTTAAAATATAGAGCAATTTCTAAAAGTAACTCCATATTTGAAGTGGGGCCATTTTTGACGGAGATATGGTCATTAATACAACATATAATTTTAGATGAGTATGAAGTCATTTTGTTTAAATGCAGTTTTGTTTCACAAATCGAGCAATTTCTAAAAATACCTTCATATTTGAGGTGGGGCCATTTTTGACGGATATATGGCCAGTAATATACTATATATAAATTTGGATGAGTCTGAAGACATTTTCTTTAAATGCAGTTTTGTTTCAAAAATCGAGCAAATTCTAAAAATACCTTCATATTTGAATTGGGGCCATTTTTGACAGAGATATGGCCATTAATATAATATATAATTTTAGATGAGTCTGAAGACATTTTCTTTATATGCTGTTTTGTTTCAAAAATCGAGCAATTTCTAAAAGTAACTTCATATTTGAAGTGGAGCTTTTTTGACGGAGATATGGCCATTAATTCAATATATAATTTTGGATGAGTCTGAAGACATTTTCTTTAAATGCAGTTTTGTTTCAATAATCCAGCAATTTCTAAAAGTAACTTCATATTTTATGTGGGGCCATTTTTGACGGAGATATGGCCATTAATACAATATATAATTTTAGATGAGTCTGAAGACATTTTCTTTAAATGCAGTTTTGTTTCAAAAATCGAGCAAATTCTAAAAGTAACTTTAGATTTTAAGTGGGGCCATTTTTGACAGAGATATGGCCATTAATACAATATATAATTTTAGATGAGTCTGAAGACATTTTCTTTAAATGCAGTTTTGTTTCAAAAATCGCGCAATTTCTAAAAGTAACTTCAGATGTTAAGTGGGGCCATTTTTGACGGAGATATGGCCATTAATACAATATATAATTTTAGATGAGTCTGAAGACATCTTCTTTAAATGCAGTTTTGTTTTAAAAATCGAGCAATTTCTAAAAGTAACTTCATATTTTATGTGGGGCCATTTTTGACGGAGATATAGCCATTAATACAGAGTACAATTTTATATGGGCCTGAAGTCATTTTGTTTAAATGAAGTTTTGTTTAAAAAATCGAGCAAATTCTAAAAATACCTTCATATTTTAAGTGGGGCCCTTTTTGACACAGATATAGCCATAAGTATAATATAAAATTTTAGATGAGTCTGATGTAATTTTCTTTAAATGCAGTTTTGTTTCAAAAATCGAGCAATTTCTAAAAGTAACTTCATATTTGAAGTGGAGCTTTTTTTGACGGAGATATGGCCATTAATTCAATATATAAATTTAGATGAGTCTGAAGACATTTTCTTTAAATGCAGTTTTGTGTCAAAAATCCAGCAATTTCTAAAAGTAACTTCATATTTTATGTGGGGCCATTTTTGACGGAGATATGGCCATTAATACAATATATAATTTTAGATGAGTCTGAAGACATTTCCTTTAAATGCAGTTTTGTTTCAAAAATCGAGCAAATTCTAAAAGTAACTTCAGATTTTAAGTGGGGCCATTTTTGACGGAGATATGGCCATTAATACAATATATAATTTTAGATGAGTCTAAAGACATTTTCTTTAAATGCAGTTTTGTTTCAAAAATCGGGCAATTTCTAAAAGTAACTTCAGATGTTAAGTGGGGCCATTTTTGACGGAGATATGGCCATTAATACAATATATAATTTAAGATGGGTCTGAAGTTATTTTGTTTTAATGCAGTTTTGTTTCAAAAATCGAGCAATTTCTAAAAGTAACTTCATGTTTTATGTGGGGCCATTTTTGACGGAGATATAGCCATTAATATAATACATAATTTTAGATGAGTCTGAAGTCATTTTCTTTAAATGCTGTTTTGTTTAAAAAATCGAGCAATTTCTAAAAGTAACTCCATATTTGTATAAATTGGATTGGATAAATTTGGATGAGTCTGAAGACATTTTCTTTAAATGCAGTTTTGTTTCAAAAATCGAGCAAAGTCTAAAAATAACTTCACTATTGGCGTGGGGCCATTTTTGACGGAGATATGGCCATTAATATAATACATAATTTTAGATGAGTCTGAAGTCATTTTCTTTAAATGCAGTTTTGTTTCAAAAATCAAGCAAAGTCTAAAAATAACTTCATTATTGGCGTT
>JAEIFX010000041.1:0-26935 GCA_018904325.1 Drosophila murphyi | reverse complement strand
TTGCTCGATTTGTGAAACAAAACTGCATTTATACAAAATGACTTCAGACTCATCAAAAGTTATATATTGTATTAATGGCCATATCTCTGTCAAAAATGGCCCCACTTCCAATATGGAGTTACTTTTAGAAATTGCTCGATTTTTAAACAAAACTGCATTTAAAGAAAAAATTTTTAAAATAATTAAAAATTTTTTTTTTTTTTAATTTTTTTTTTTTTTTTAAAAAAATTCCCCCTTTAAAAATGAAGGTATTTTTAAATATTGCTCGATTTGTGAAACAAAACTGCATTTAAACAAAATGACTTCAGACTCATCTAAAGTTATATATTTTATTAATGGCCATATCTCTGTCAAAAATGGCCCCATTTCAAATATGGAGTTACTCTTAGAAATTGCTCGATTTTCTAAACAAAACTGCATTTAAAGAAAATGACTTCAGACTCGTCTAAAATTATATATTATGTTAATGGCCATATCTCCGTCAAAAATGGCCCCACGCCAATAATGAAGTTATTTTTAGACTTTGCTCGATTTTTGAAACAAAACTGCATTAAAACAAAATGACTTCAGACTCATCTAAAATTATATATTGTATTAATGGCCATATCTCCATCAAAAATGGCCCCACATAAAATATGAAGTTATTTTTATACTTTGCTCGATTTTTGAAACAAAACTGCATTTAAAGAATATGTCTTCAGACTCATCTAAAATTATATATTGTATTAATGGCCATATCTCCGTCAAAAATGGCTCCACATAAAATATGAAGTTACTTTTAGAAATTGCTGGATTTTTGAAACAAAACTGCATTTAAACAAAATGACTTCAGACTCATCTAAAGTTATATATTTTATTAATGGCCATATCTCCGTCAAAAATGGCCCCACTTCAAATATGAAGGTATTTTTAGAATTTGCTCGATTTTTAAAACAAAACTGCATTTAAAGAAAATGTCTTCAGACTCATCCAAATTTATGTATTATATTAATGGCCATATCTCCGTCAAAAATGGCTCCACTTCAAATATGAAGGTATTTTTAGAATTTGCTCGATTTTTGAAACAAAACTGAATTTAAAGAAAATGACTTCAGACTCATCTAAAATTATATATTGTATTAATGGCCATATCTCCGTCAAAAATGGCCCCACGCCAATAATGAAGTTATTTTTATACTTTGCTCGATTTATGAATCAAAACTGCATTTAAAGAAAATGACTTCAGACTCATCTAAAATTATATATTATATTAATGGCCATATCTCTCTCAAAAATGGGCCCACTCCAATAATAAAGTTACTTTTAGAAATTGCTCGATTTTTTAAACAAAACTGCATTTAAAGAAAATGTCTTCAGACTCATCTAAAATTATATATTATGTTAATGGCCATATCTCCGTCAAAAATGGCCCCACATATAATATGAAGTTACTTTTAGAAATTGCTCGATTTTTGAAACAAAACTGCTTTTAAAGAAAATGACTTCAGACTCATCTAAAATTATATATTGTATTAATGGCCATATCTCTGTCAAAAATGGCCCCACTTCCAATATGGAGTTACTTTTAGAAATTGCTCGATTTTTAAAACAAAACTGCATTTAAAGAAAATGTCTTCAGACTCATCCAAGATTATTTATTGTATTAATGGCCATATCTCTGTCAAAAATAGTCCCACTTCAAATATGAAGGTATTTTTAGAAATTGCTCGATTTGTGAAACAAAACTGCATTTAAACAAAATGACTTCAGACTCATCTAAAGTTATATACTGTATTAATGGCCATATCTCCGTCAAAAATGGCCCCATTTCAAAGATGGAGTTAGTTTTAGAAATTGCTCGATTTTTTAAACAAAACTGCATTTAAAGAAAATGACTTCAGACTCGTCTAAAATTATATATTATGTTAATGGCCATATCTCCGTCAAAAATGGCCCCACGCCAATAATGAAGTTATTTTTAGACTTTGCTCGATTTTTGAAACAAAACTGCATTAAAACAAAATGACTTCAGACTCATCTAAAATTATATATTGTATTAATGGCCATATCTCCATCAAAAATGGCCCCACATAAAATATGAAGTTATTTTTAGAAATTGCTCGATTTGTGAAACAAAACTGCATTTAAAGAAAATGTCTTCAGACTCATCTAAAATTATATATTGTATTAATGGCCATATCTCCGTCAAAAATGGCCCCACATAAAATATGAAGGTATTTTTAGAAATTGCTCGATTTGTGAAACAAAACTGCATTTAAACAAAATGACTTCAGACTCATCTAAAGTTATATATTTTATTAATGGCCATATCTCCGTCAAAAATGGCCCCACTTCAAATATGAAGGTATTTTTAGAATTTGCTCGATTTTTAAAACAAAACTGCATTTAAAGAAAATGTCTTCAGACTCATCTAAAATTATGTATTATATTAATGGCCATATCTCTGTCAAAAATGGCCCCACTTCAAATATGAAGGTATTTTTAGAATTTGCTCGATTTTTGAAACAAAACTGCATTTAAAGAAAATGACTTCAGACTCATCTAAAATTATATATTGTATTAATGGCCATATCTCCGTCAAAAATGGCCCCACTCCAAAATATGAAGTTATTTTTAGAAATTTGCTCGATTTTTGAAACAAAACTGCATTTAAAGAAAATGACTTCAGACTCATCTAAAATTATATATTGTATTAATGGCCATATCTCCGTCAAAAATGGCCCCACTTCAAATATGAAGTTACTTTTAGAAATTGCTCGATTTTTAAAACAAAACTGCATTTAAAGAAAATGACTTCAGACTCATCTAAAATTATATATTGTATTAATGGCCATATCTGTGTCAAAAATGGCCCCACTTCAAATATGAAGGTTATTTTAGAATTTGCTCGATTTTTGAAACAAAACTGCATTTAAAGAAAATGACTTCAGACTCATCTAAAATTATATATTGTATTAATGGCCATATCTCTGTCAAAAATGGCCCCACTTCAAATATGAAGGTATTTTTAGAAATTGCTCGATTTTTGAAACAAAACTGCATTTAAAGAAAATGACTTCAGACTCATCTAAAATTATATATTGTATTAATGGCCATATCTCCGTCAAAAATGGCCCCACTTCAAATATGAAGTTATTTTTAGAAATTGCTCGATTTTTTAAACAAAACTGCATTTAAACAAAATGACTTCAGACTCATCTAAAATTATATATTATATTAATGGCCATATCTCCGTCAAAAATGGCCCCACTTCAAATATGAAGGTATTTTTAGAAATTGCTCGATTTTTGAAACAAAACTGCATTTAAACAAAATGACTTCAGACTCATCTAAAATTATATATTGTATTAATGGCCATATCTCCGTCAAAAATGGCCCCACTTCAAATATGAAGTTATTTTTAGAAATTGCTCGATTTTTGAAACAAAACTGCATTTAAAGAAAATGACTTCAGACTCATCTAAAATTATATATTATATTAATGGCCATATCTCCGTCAAAAATGGCCCCACTTCAAATATGAAGGTATTTTTAGAATTTGCTCGATTTTTAAAACAAAACTGCATTTAAAGAAAATGACTTCAGACTCATCTAAAATTATATATTATATTAATGGCCATATCTCCGTCAAAAATGGCCCCACTTCAAATATGAAGGTATTTTTAGAATTTGCTCGATTTTTGAAACAAAACTGCATTTAAACAAAATGACTTCAGACTCATCTAAAATTATATATTGTATTAATGGCCATATCTCCGTCAAAAATGGCCCCACTTCAAATATGAAGGTATTTTTAGAAATTGCTCGATTTTTGAAACAAAACTGCATTTAAAGAAAATGACTTCAGACTCATCTAAAATTATATATTATATTAATGGCCATATCTCTGTCAAAAATGGCCCCACTTCAAATATGAAGGTATTTTTAGAAATTGCTCGATTTTTGAAACAAAACTGCATTTAAAGAAAATGACTTCAGACTCATCTAAAATTATATATTGTATTAATGGCCATATCTCTGTCAAAAATGGCCCCACTTCAAATATGAAGGTATTTTTAGAAATTGCTCGATTTTTAAAACAAAACTGCATTTAAACAAAATGACTTCAGACTCATCTAAAATTATATATTGTATTAATGGCCATATCTCTGTCAAAAATGGCCCCACTTCAAATATGAAGGTATTTTTAGAAATTGCTCGATTTTTGAAACAAAACTGCATTTAAACAAAATGACTTCAGACTCATCTAAAGTTATATATTGTATTAATGGCCATATCTCCGTCAAAAATGGCCCCACTTCAAATATGAAGTTATTTTTAGAAATTGCTCGATTTTTTAAACAAAACTGCATTTAAAGAAAATGACTTCAGACTCATCTAAAATTATATATTATATTAATGGCCATATCTCCGTCAAAAATGGCCCCACTTCAAATATGAAGGTATTTTTAGAATTTGCTCGATTTTTGAAACAAAACTGCATTTAAACAAAATGACTTCAGACTCATCTAAAGTTATATATTATATTAATGGCCATATCTCTGTCAAAAATGGCCCCACTTCAAATATGAAGGTATTTTTAGAATTTGCTCGATTTTTGAAACAAAACTGCATTTAAACAAAATGACTTCAGACTCATCTAAAGTTATATATTGTATTAATGGCCATATCTCCGTCAAAAATGGCCCCACTTCAAAAATGAAGGTATTTTTAGAATTTGCTCGATTTTTAAAACAAAACTGCATTTAAAGAAAATGACTTCAGACTCATCTAAAATTATATATTATATTAATGGCCATATCTCCGTCAAAAATGGCCCCACTTCAAATATGAAGGTATTTTTAGAAATTGCTCGATTTTTAAAACAAAACTGCATTTAAAGAAAATGACTTCAGACTCATCTAAAGTTATGTATTGTATTAATGGCCATATCTCCGTCAAAAATGGCTCCACTTCAAATATGAAGGTATTTTTAGAATTTGATCGATTTTTGAAACAAAACTGAATTTAAACAAAATGACTTCAGACTCATCTAAAATTATATATTGTATTAATGGCCATATCTCCGTCAAAAATGGCCCCACTTCAAATATGAAGGTATTTTTAGAATTTGCTAGATTTTTAAAACAAAACTGCATTTAAACAAAATGACTTCAGACTCATCTAAAATTATATATTATATTAATGGCCATATCTCTGTCAAAATTGGCCCCACTTCAAATATGAAGGTATTTTTAGAAATTGCTCGATTTGTGAAACAAAACTGCATTTATACAAAATGACTTCAGACTCATCAAAAGTTATGTATTGTATTAATGGCCATATCTCTGTCAAAAATGGCCCCACTTCCAATATGGAGTTACTTTTAGAAATTGCTCGATTTTTAAACAAAACGGCATTTAAAGAAAATGTCTTCAGACTCATCCAAGATTATTTATTGTATTAATGGACATATCTCTGTCAAAAATAGTCCCACTTCAAATATGAAGGTATTTTTAGAAATTGCTCGATTTGTGAAACAAAACTGCATTTAAACAAAATGACTTCAGACTCATCTAAAGTTATATATTTTATTAATGGCCATATCTCTGTCAAAAATAGTCCCACTTCAAATATGAAGGTATTTTTAGAAATTGCTCGATTTGTGAAACAAAACTGCATTTAAACAAAATGACTTCAGACTCATCTAAAGTTATGTACTGTATTAATGGCCATATCTCCGTCAAAAATGGCCCCATTTCAAAGATGGATTAATACTTTTAGAAATTGCTCGATTTTTTAAACAAAACTGCATTTAAAGAAAATGACTTCAGACTCGTCTAAAGTTATATATTATAAAAGAATGGCCCCACTTCAAATATGAAGGTATTTTTAGAATTTGCTCGATTTTTAAAACAAAACTGCATTTAAACAAAATGACTTCAGACTCATCTAAAATTATATATTATATTAATGGCCATATCTCCGTCAAAAATGGCCCCACTTCAAATATGAAGGTATTTTTAGAATTTGCTCGATTTTTGAAACAAAACTGCATTTAAACAAAATGACTTCAGACTCATCTAAAATTATATATTGTATTAATGGCCATATCTCCGTCAAAAATGGCCCCACTTCAAATATGAAGGTATTTTTAGAATTTGCTCGATTTTTAAAACAAAACTGCATTTAAAGAAAATGACTTCAGACTCATCTAAAATTATATATTATATTAATGGCCATATCTCCGTCAAAAATGGCCCCACTTCAAATATGAAGGTATTTTTAGAAATTGCTCGATTTTTGAAACAAAACTGCATTTAAAAAATGACTTCAGACTCATCAAAAGTTATGTATTGTATTAAAAACCCCTTCAAAATAATATTTTTAAAATTCTCGATTTTAAACAAAACTGCATTTAAACAAAATGACTTCAGACTCATCTAAAATTATATATTGTATTAATGGCCATATCTCCGTCAAAAATGGCCCCACTTCAAATATGAAGGTATTTTTAGAAATTTGCTCGATTTTTTGAAACAAAACTGCATTTAAAGAAAATGACTTCAGACTCATCTAAAATTATATATTGTATTAATGGCCATATCTCCGTCAAAAATGGCCCCACTTCAAATATGAAGGTATTTTTAGAAATTTGCTCGATTTTTGAAACAAAACTGCATTTAAACAAAATGACTTCAGACTCATCTAAAATTATATATTGTATTAATGGCCATATCTCCGTCAAAAATGGCCCCACTTCAAATATGAAGGTATTTTTAGAAATTGCTCGATTTTTGAAACAAAACTGCATTTAAACAAAATGACTTCAGACTCATCTAAAATTATATATTGTATTAATGGCCATATCTCCGTCAAAAATTGGCCCCACTTCAAATATGAAGGTATTTTTAGAAATTGCTCGATTTTTGAAACAAAACTGCATTTAAACAAAATGACTTCAGACTCATCTAAAAGTTATATATTGTATTAATGGCCATATCTCCGTCAAAAATGGCCCCACTTCAAATATGGAGTTACTTTTTAGAAATTGCTCGATTTTTGAAAACAAAACTGCATTTAAAGAAAATGACTTCAGACTCATCTAAGATTATTTATTGTATTAATGGCCATATCTCTGTCAAAAATGGCCCCACTTCAAATATGAAGGTATTTTTAGAAATTGCTCGATTTTGTGAAACAAAACTGCATTTAAACAAAATGACTTCAGACTCATCTAAAAGTTATATATTTGTATTAATGGCCATATCTCCGTCAAAAAATGGCCCCACTTCAAATATGAAGGTACTTTTTAGAAATTGCTCGATTTTTTGAAACAAAACTGCATTTAAAGAAAATGACTTCAGACTCATCTAAAGTTATATATTATATTAATGGCCATATCTCCGTCAAAAATGGCCCCACTTCAAAAATGAAGTTATTTTTAGAATTTGCTCGATTTTTGAAACAAAACTGCATTTAAAACAAAATGACTTCAGACTCATCTAAAATTATATATTGTATTAATGGCCATATCTCCGTCAAAAATGGCCCCACTTCAAAATATGAAGGTATTTTTAGAAATTTGCTCGATTTTTGAAACAAAACTGCATTTAAAGAAAATGACTTCAGACTCATCTAAAATTATATATTGTATTAATGGCCATATCTCCGTCAAAAATGGCCCCACTTCAAATATGAAGGTATTTTTAGAAATTGCTCGATTTTGTGAAACAAAACTGCATTTAAAGAAAATGACTTCAGACTCATCTAAAAGTTATATATTGTATTAATGGCCATATCTCCGTCAAAAATGGCCCCACTTCAAATATGAAGGTATTTTTAGAAATTTGCTCGATTTTTGAAAACAAAACTGCATTTAAAGAAAATGACTTCAGACTCATCTAAAATTATATATTGTATTAATGGCCATATCTCCGTCAAAAATGGCCCCACTTCAAATATGAAGGTATTTTTAGAATTTGCTCGATTTTTGAAACAAAACTGCATTTAAAGAAAATGACTTCAGACTCATCTAAAATTATATATTGTATTAATGGCCATATCTCCGTCAAAAATGGCCCCACTTCAAATATGAAGGTATTTTTAGAAATTTGCTCGATTTTTGAAACAAAACTGCATTTAAAGAAAATGACTTCAGACTCATCTAAAATTATATATTGTATTAATGGCCATATCTCCGTCAAAAATGGCCCCACTTCAAATATGAAGGTATTTTTAGAAATTTGCTCGATTTTTGAAACAAAACTGCATTTAAAGAAAATGACTTCAGACTCATCTAAAATTATATATTGTATTAATGGCCATATCTCCGTCAAAAATGGCCCCACTTCAAAATATGAAGGTACTTTTTAGAAATTTGCTCGATTTTTGAAACAAAACTGCATTTAAAGAAAATGACTTCAGACTCATCTAAAATTATATATTGTATTAATGGCCATATCTCCGTCAAAAATGGCCCCACTTCAAATATGAAGGTACTTTTTAGAAATTGCTCGATTTTTGAAACAAAACTGCATTTAAAGAAAATGACTTCAGACTCATCTAAAATTATATATTGTATTAATGGCCATATCTCCGTCAAAAATGGCCCCACTTCAAATATGAAGGTATTTTTAGAAATTGCTCGATTTTTGAAACAAAACTGCATTTAAAGAAAATGACTTCAGACTCATCTAAAATTATATATTGTATTAATGGCCATATCTCCGTCAAAAATGGCCCCACTTCAAATATGAAGGTATTTTTAGAAATTGCTCGATTTTTGAAACAAAACTGCATTTAAAGAAAATGACTTCAGACTCATCTAAAATTATATATTGTATTAATGGCCATATCTCCGTCAAAAATGGCCCCACTTCAAATATGAAGGTATTTTTAGAATTTGCTCGATTTTTTGAAACAAAACTGCATTTAAAGAAAATGACTTCAGACTCATCTAAAATTATATATTATATTAATGGCCATATCTCCGTCAAAAATGGCCCCACTTCAAATATGAAGGTATTTTTAGAAATTTGCTCGATTTTTGAAACAAAACTGCATTTAAACAAAATGACTTCAGACTCATCTAAAATTATATATTGTATTAATGGCCATATCTCCGTCAAAAATGGCCCCACTTCAAATATGAAGGTATTTTTAGAATTTGCTCGATTTTTGAAACAAAACTGCATTTAAAGAAAATGACTTCAGACTCATCTAAAATTATATATTATATTAATGGCCATATCTCCGTCAAAAATGGCCCCACTTCAAATATGAAGGTATTTTTAGAATTTGCTCGATTTTTGAAACAAAACTGCATTTAAACAAAATGACTTCAGACTCATCTAAAATTATATATTGTATTAATGGCCATATCTCCGTCAAAAATGGCCCCACTTCAAATATGAAGGTATTTTTAGAATTTGCTCGATTTTTGAAACAAAACTGCATTTAAAGAAAATGACTTCAGACTCATCTAAAATTATATATTGTATTAATGGCCATATCTCCGTCAAAAATGGCCCCACTTCAAATATGAAGGTATTTTTAGAAATTTGCTCGATTTTTGAAACAAAACTGCATTTAAAGAAAATGACTTCAGACTCATCTAAAATTATATATTGTATTAATGGCCATATCTCCGTCAAAAAATGGCCCCACTTCAAATATGAAGGTATTTTTAGAATTTGCTCGATTTTTGAAACAAAACTGCATTTAAAGAAAATGACTTCAGACTCATCTAAAATTATATATTATATTAATGGCCATATCTCCGTCAAAAATGGCCCCACTTCAAATATGAAGTTATTTTTAGAAATTTGCTCGATTTTTTGAAACAAAACTGCATTTAAAGAAAATGACTTCAGACTCATCTAAAATTATATATTGATATTAATGGCCATATCTCCGTCAAAAATGGCCCCACTTCAAATATGAAGGTATTTTTAGAAATTGCTCGATTTTTGAAACAAAACTGCATTTAAAGAAAATGACTTCAGACTCATCTAAAATTATATATTGTATTAATGGCCATATCTCCGTCAAAAATGGCCCCACTTCAAATATGAAGGTATTTTTAGAATTTGCTCGATTTTTGAAACAAAACTGCATTTAAAGAAAATGACTTCAGACTCATCTAAAATTATATATTGTATTAATGGCCATATCTCCGTCAAAAATGGCCCCACTTCAAATATGAAGTTACTTTTTAGAAATTTGCTCGATTTTTGAAACAAAACTGCATTTAAAGAAAATGACTTCAGACTCATCTAAAATTATATATTGTATTAATGGCCATATCTCCGTCAAAAATGGCCCCACTTCAAATATGAAGGTATTTTTAGAAATTTGCTCGATTTTTGAAACAAAACTGCATTTAAAGAAAATGACTTCAGACTCATCTAAAATTATATATTATATTAATGGCCATATCTCCGTCAAAAATGGCCCCACTTCAAAAATGAAGGTACTTTTTAGAAATTTGCTCGATTTTTGAAACAAAACTGCATTTAAAGAAAATGACTTCAGACTCATCTAAAATTATATATTGTATTAATGGCCATATCTCCGTCAAAAATGGCCCCACTTCAAATATGAAGGTATTTTTAGAAATTTGCTCGATTTTTGAAACAAAACTGCATTTAAAGAAAATGACTTCAGACTCATCTAAAATTATATATTGTATTAATGGCCATATCTCCGTCAAAAATGGCCCCACTTCAAAATATGAAGGTATTTTTAGAATTTGCTCGATTTTTGAAACAAAACTGCATTTAAAGAAAATGACTTCAGACTCATCTAAAATTATATATTATATTAATGGCCATATCTCCGTCAAAAATGGCCCCACTTCAAATATGAAGGTACTTTTAGAATTTGTTCGATTTTTGAAACAAAACTGCATTTAAAGAAAATGTCTTCAGACTCATCTAAAATTATATATTGTATTAATGGCCATATCTCCGTCAAAAATGGCCCCACTTCAAAATATGAAGTTATTTTTAGAATTTGCTCGATTTTTGAAACAAAACTGCATTTAAAGAAAATGTCTTCAGACTCATCTAAAATTATATATTGTATTAATGGCCATATCTCCGTCAAAAATGGCCCCACTCCAATAATGAAGTTACTTTTAGACTTTGCTCGATTTTTGAAACAAAACTGCATTTAAAGAAAATGTCTTCAGACTCATCTAAAATTATATATTATATTAATGGCCATATCTCCGTCAAAAATGGCCCCACTTCAAAATATGAAGTTATTTTTAGAAATTTGCTCGATATTGGAAACAAAACTGCATTTAAAGAAAATGTCTTCAGACTCATCTAAAATTATATATTGTATTAATGGCCATATCTGCGTCATAAAAGGGCCCCACTTAAAATATGAAGGTATTTTTAGAATTTGGTCGATTTTTGAAACAAAACTGCATTTAAACAAAATGTCTTCAGACTCATCTAAAATTATATATTGTATTAATGGCCATATCTCCGTCAAAAATGGCCCCACATCAAAATATGAAGTTACTTTTAGAAATTGCTCGATTTTTGAAACAAAACTGCATTTAAAGAAAATGACTTCAGACTCATCTAAAATTATATGTTGTATTAATGGCCATATCTCCGTCAAAAATGGCCCCACTTAAAAAATGAAGGTATTTTTAGAATTTGCTCGATTTTTGAAACAAAACTGCATTTAAAGAAAATGACTTCAGACTCATCTAAAATTATATATTATATTAATGGCCATATCTCCGTCAAAAATGGCCCCACTTCAAAATATGAAGGTATTTTTAGAATTTGCTCGATTTTTGAAACAAAACTGCATTTAAAGAAAATGACTTCAGACTCATCTAAAATTATATATTATATTAATGGCCATATCTCCGTCAAAAATGGCCCCACTCAAATAATGAAGTTATTTTTAGAATTTGCTCGATTTTTGAAACAAAACTGCATTTAAAGAAAATGTCTTCAGACTCATCTAAAATTATATATTATATTAATGGCCATATCTCCGTCAAAAATGGCCCCACTTCAAATATGAAGGTATTTTTAGAATTTGCTTGATTTTTGAATCAAAACTGCATTTAAAGAAAATGACTTCAGACTCATCTAAAATTATATATTATATTAATGGCCATATCTCCGTCAAAAATGGCCCCACTCCAATAATGAAGTTATTTTTAGACTTTGCTCGATTTTTGAAACAAAACTGCATTTAAACAAAATGACTTCAGACTCATCTAAAATTATATTTTATATTAATGTCCATATCTCCGTCAAAAATGGACCCACTTCAAATATGAAGGGATTTTTAGAATTTGTTCGATTTTTGAAACAAAACTGCATATAAAGAAAATGACTTCAGACTCATCTAAAATTATATATTATATTAATGGCCATATCTCCGTCAAAAATGGCCCCACTTCAAATTTGAAGTTACTTTTGGAAATTGTTCGATTTTTAAAACAAAACTGCATTTAAAGAAAATGACTTCAGACTCATCTAAAATTATATATTATATAAACTGCATTTAAAGAAAATATCTGCAGACTCATCTAAAATTATATATTGTATTAATGGCCATATCTCCGTCAAAAATGGCCCCACTCCAATAATGAAGTTATTTTTAGAAACTGCTCGATTTTTTAAACAAAACTGCATTTAAAGAAAATGTCTTCAAACTCATCTAAAATTATATATTGTATTAATGGCCATATCTCCGTCAAAAATGGCTCCACTTCAAATATGAAGTTACTTTTAGAATTTGCTCGATTTTTGAAACAAAAATGCATTTAAACAAAATGACTTCAGACTCATCTAAAATTATATATTGTATTAATGGCCATATCTCCGTCAATATGAAGGTGTTTTTAGAATTTGGTCGATTTTTGAAACACAGCTGCATTTAAAGAAAATGACTTCAGACTCATCTAAAATTATGTATTGTATTAATTGCCATATCTCCGTCAAAAATGGCCTCACTTCAAATATGAAGGTATTTTTAGAATGTGCTCGATTTTTGAAACAAAACTGCATTTAAACAAAATGACTTCAGACTCATCTAAAATAATATATTATATTAATGGCCATATCTCCGTCAAATATGAAGGTATTTTTAGAATTTGGTCGATTTTTGAAACACAGCTGCATTTAAAGAAAATGACTTCAGACTCATCTAAAATTATATATTATATTAATGGCCATATCTCCGTCAAAAATGGGCCCCACTCCAAAATATGAAGTTACTTTTTAGAAATTGCTCGATTTTTTGAAACAAAACTGCATTTAAAGAAAATGTCCTCAGACTCATCTAAAATTATATATTGTATTAATGGCCATATCTCCGTCAAAAATGGCCCCACTTAAAAATTGAAGGTATTTTTAGAATTTGCTCGATTTTTGAAACAAAACTGCATTTAAACAAAATGACTTCAGACTCATCTAAAATAATATATTATATTAATGGCCATATCTCCGTCAAAAATGGCCCCACTTCAAATATGAAGGTATTTTTAGAATTTGCTCGATTTTTGAAACAAAACTGCATTTAAAGAAAATGACTTCAGACTCATCTAAAATTATATATTATATTAATGGCCATATCTCCGTCAAAAATGGCCCCACTTAAAATATGAAGTTACTTTTTAGAAATTGCTCGATTTTTGAAACAAAACTGCATTTAAAGAAAATGTCTTCAGACTCATCTAAAATTATATATTGTATTAATGGCCATATCTCCGTCAAAAATGGCCCCACTTAAAATATGAAGGTATTTTTAGAATTTGCTCGATTTTTGAAACAAAACTGCATTTAAAGAAAATGACTTCAGACTCATCTAAAATTATATATTGTATTAATGGCCATATCTCCGTCAAAAATGGCCCCACTTAAAATATGAAGTTACTTTTAGAAATTTGCTCGATTTTTGAAACAAAACTGCATTTAAAGAAAATGACTTCAGACTCATCTAAAATTATATATTGTATTAATGGCCATATCTCCGTCAAAAATGGCCCCACTTAAAATATGAAGGTATTTTTAGAATTTGCTCGATTTTTGAAACAAAACTGCATTTAAAGAAAATGACTTCAGACTCATCTAAAATTATATATTATATTAATGGCCATATCTCCGTCAAAAATGGCCCCACTTCAAATATGAAGGTATTTTTAGAATTTGCTCGATTTTTGAAACAAAACTGCATTTAAAGAAAATGACTTCAGACTCATCTAAAATTATATATTATATTAATGGCCATATCTCCGTCAAAAATGGCCCCACTTCAAATATGAAGGTATTTTTAGAATTTGCTCGATTTTTGAAACAAAACTGCATTTAAAGAAAATGTCTTCAGACTCATCTAAAATTATATATTGATATTAATGGCCATATCTCCGTCAAAAATGGCCCCACTTCAAATATGAAGGTATTTTTAGAATTTGCTCGATTTTTGAAACAAAACTGCATTTAAAGAAAATGACTTCAGACTCATCTAAAATTATATATTATATTAATGGCCATATCTCCGTCAAAAATGGCCCCACTTCAAAATATGAAGTTATTTTTAGAATTTGCTCGATTTTTGAAACAAAACTGCATTTAAAGAAAATGACTTCAGACTCATCTAAAATTATATATTGATATTAATGGCCATATCTCCGTCAAAAATGGCCCCACTTCAAATATGAAGGTATTTTTAGAATTTGCTCGATTTTTGAAACAAAACTGCATTTAAAGAAAATGACTTCAGACTCATCTAAAATTATATATTGTATTAATGGCCATATCTCCGTCAAAAATGGCCCCACTTCAAATATGAAGTTACTTTTTAGAAATTTGCTCGATTTTTGAAACAAAACTGCATTTAAAGAAAATGACTTCAGACTCATCTAAAATTATATATTGTATTAATGGCCATATCTCCGTCAAAAATGGCCCCACTTCAAAATATGAAGGTATTTTTAGAATTTGCTCGATTTTTTGAAACAAAACTGCATTTAAAGAAAATGACTTCAGACTCATCTAAAATTATATATTGTATTAATGGCCATATCTCCGTCAAAAATGGCCCCACTTCAAAATATGAAGGTATTTTTAGAATTTGCTCGATTTTTTGAAACAAAACTGCATTTAAAGAAAATGACTTCAGACTCATCTAAAATTATATATTGTATTAATGGCCATATCTCCGTCAAAAATGGCCCCACTTCAAAAATGAAGTTACTTTTTAGAATTTGCTCGATTTTTGAAACAAAACTGCATTTAAAGAAAATGACTTCAGACTCATCTAAAATTATATATTGTATTAATGGCCATATCTCCGTCAAAAATGGCCCCACTTAAATATGAAGGTATTTTTAGAATTTGCTCGATTTTTGAAACAAAACTGCATTTAAAGAAAATGACTTCAGACTCATCTAAAATTATATATTGTATTAATGGCCATATCTCCGTCAAAAATGGCCCCACTTCAAAATATGAAGGTATTTTTAGAATTTGCTCGATTTTTGAAACAAAACTGCATTTAAAGAAAATGACTTCAGACTCATCTAAAATTATATATTATATTAATGGCCATATCTCCGTCAAAAATGGCCCCACTTCAAAAATGAAGTTATTTTTAGAAATTGCTCGATTTTTGAAACAAAACTGCATTTAAAGAAAATGTCTTCAGACTCATCTAAAATTATATATTGTATTAATGGCCATATCTCCGTCAAAAATGGCCCCACTTCAAATATGAAGGTATTTTTAGAATTTGCTCGATTTTTGAAACAAAACTGCATTTAAAGAAAATGACTTCAGACTCATCTAAAATTATATATTGTATTAATGGCCATATCTCCGTCAAAAATGGCCCCACTTCAAATATGAAGTTATTTTTAGAAATTGCTCGATTTTTGAAACAAAACTGCATTTAAAGAAAATGACTTCAGACTCATCTAAAATTATATATTGTATTAATGGCCATATCTCCGTCAAAAATGGCCCCACTCAAATAATGAAGTTATTTTTAGAAATTTGCTCGATTTTTGAAACAAAACTGCATTTAAAGAAAATGACTTCAGACTCATCTAAAATTATATATTGTATTAATGGCCATATCTCCGTCAAAAATGGCCCCACTTCAAATATGAAGGTACTTTTTAGAATTTGCTCGATTTTTTGAAACAAAACTGCATTTAAAGAAAATGACTTCAGACTCATCTAAAATTATATATTGTATTAATGGCCATATCTCCGTCAAAATGGCCCCACTTAAATATGAAGGTATTTTTAGAAATTTGCTCGATTTTTGAAACAAAACTGCATTTAAAGAAAATGTCTTCAGACTCATCTAAAATTATATATTGTATTAATGGCCATATCTCCGTCAAAAATGGCCCCACTTCAAAATATGAAGGTATTTTTAGAATTTGCTCGATTTTTTGAAACAAAACTGCATTTAAACAAAATGACTTCAGACTCATCTAAAATTATATATTATATTAATGGCCATATCTCCGTCAAATATGAAGGTATTTTTAGAATTTGGTCGATTTTTTGAAACAAAAGCTGCATTTAAAGAAAATGACTTCAGACTCATCTAAAATTATATATTATATTAATGGCCATATCTCCGTCAAAAATGGCCCCACTTCAAAAATGAAGTTACTTTTTAGAAATTTGCTCGATTTTTTGAAACAAAACTGCATTTAAAGAAAATGTCTTCAGACTCATCTAAAATTATATATTGTATTAATGGCCATATCTCCGTCAAAAATGGCCCCACTTAAAAAATGAAGGTATTTTTAGAATTTGCTCGATTTTTGAAACAAAACTGCATTTAAAGAAAATGACTTCAGACTCATCTAAAATTGCATAATATATTAATGGCCATATCTCCGTCAAAAATGGCCCCACTCCAATAATGAGGTTACTTTTAGAATTTGCTCGATTTTTGAAACAAAGCTGCATTTAAAGAAAATGTCTTCAGACTCATCTAAAATTATATATTGTATTAATGGCCACATCTCCGTCAAAAATGGCCCCACTTAAAATATGAAGGTACTTTTTAGAAATTTGCTCGATTTTTGAAACAAAACTGCATTTAAAGAAAATGACTTCAGACTCATCTAAAATTATATATTATATTAATGGCCATATCTCCGTCAAAAATGGCCCCACTTAAAATATGAAGGTATTTTTAGAATTTGCTCGATTTTTGAAACAAAACTGCATTTAAAGAAAATGACTTCAGACTCATCTAAAATTATATATTATATTAATGGCCATATCTCCGTCAAAAATGGCCCCACTTAAATATGAAGTTACTTTTTAGAAATTTGCTCGATTTTTGAAACAAAACTGCATTTAAAGAAAATGACTTCAGACTCATCTAAAATTATATATTGTATTAATGGCCATATCTCCGTCAAAAATGGCCCCACTTAAAAAATGAAGGTATTTTTAGAATTTGCTCGATTTTTGAAACAAAACTGCATTTAAAGAAAATGACTTCAGACTCATCTAAAATTATATATTATATTAATGGCCATATCTCCGTCAAAAATGGCCCCACTTCAAATATGAAGGTATTTTTAGAATTTGCTCGATTTTTTGAAACAAAACTGCATTTAAAGAAAATGACTTCAGACTCATCTAAAATTATATATTATATTAATGGCCATATCTCCGTCAAAAATGGCCCCACTTCAAAATATGAAGTTATTTTTAGAATTTGCTCGATTTTTGAAACAAAACTGCATTTAAAGAAAATGACTTCAGACTCATCTAAAATTATATATTATATTAATGGCCATATCTCCGTCAAAAATGGCCCCACTTCAAATATGAAGGTATTTTTAGAATTTGCTCGATTTTTGAAACAAAACTGCATTTAAAGAAAATGACTTCAGACTCATCTAAAATTATATATTATATTAATGGCCATATCTCCGTCAAAAATGGCCCCACTCCAATATGAAGTTATTTTTAGAATTTGCTCGATTTTTGAAACAAAACTGCATTTAAAGAAAATGACTTCAGACTCATCTAAAATTATATATTTATATTAATGGCCATATCTCCGTCAAAAATGGCCCCACTTCAAATATGAAGGTATTTTTAGAATTTGCTCGATTTTTGAAACAAAACTGCATTTAAAGAAAATGACTTCAGACTCATCTAAAATTATATATTATATTAATGGCCATATCTCCGTCAAAAATGGCCCCACTTCAAAATATGAAGTTATTTTTAGAATTTGCTCGATTTTTGAAACAAAACTGCATTTAAACAAAATGACTTCAGACTCATCTAAAATTATATATTATATACCTTATAATGGCCATATCTCCGTCAAAAAATGGCCCCACTCAAATAATGAAGTTATTTTTAGAAATTTGCTCGATTTTTGAAACAAAACTGCATTTAAAGAAAATGTCTTCAGACTCATCTAAAATTATATATTGTATTAATGGCCATATCTCCGTCAAAAATGGCCATACTTACAAAAATGAAGGTACTTTTAGAATTTGCTCGATTTTTGAAACAAAAACTGCATTTAAACAAAATGACTTCAGACTCATCTAAAATTATATATTGTATTAATGGCCATATCTCCGTCAAAAATATCTCCACTTAAAATATGAAGGTATTTTTAGAATTTGCTCGATTTTTGAAACAAAGCTGCATTTAAAGAAAATGTCTTCAGACTCATCTAAAATTATATATTATATTAATGGCCATATCTCCGTCAAAAATGGCCCCACTTCAAATATGAAGGTATTTTTAGAATTTGCTCGATTTTTGAAACAAAACTGCATTTAAACAAAATGACTTCAGACTCATCTAAAATTATATATTATATTAATGGCCATATCTCCGTCAAAAATGGCCCAACCTCAAATATGAAGGTATTTTTAGAATTTGCTCGATTTTTGAAACAAAACTGCATTTAAAGAAAATGACTTCAGACTCATCTAAAATTATATATTGTATTAATGGCCATATCTCCGTCAAAAATGGCCCCACTTCAAAATATGAAGGTATTTTTAGAATTTGCTCGATTTTTGAAACAAAACTGCATTTAAAGAAAATGTCTTCAGACTCATCTAAAATTATATATTGTATTAATGGCCATATCTCCGTCAAAAATGGCCCCACTTAAAATATGAAGGTATTTTTAGAATTTGCTCGATTTTTGAAACAAAACTGCATTTAAAGAAAATGACTTCAGACTCATCTAAAATTATATATTATATTAATGGCCATATCTCCGTCAAAAATGGCCCACTCAAATATGAAGGTATTTTTAGAATTTGCTCGATTTTTGAAACAAAACTGCATTTAAAGAAAATGACTTCAGACTCATCTAAAATTATATATTATATTAATGGCCATATCTCCGTCAAAAAATGGCCCCACTTCAAAATATGAAGTTATTTTTAGAATTTGCTCGATTTTTGAAACAAAACTGCATTTAAAGAAAATGTCTTCAGACTCATCTAAAATTATATATTATATTAATGGCCATATCTCCGTCAAAAAATGGCCCCACTTCAAATATGAAGTTATTTTTAGAATTTGCTCGATTTTTGAAACAAAACTGCATTTAAAGAAAATGACTTCAGACTCATCTAAAATTATATATTATATTAATGGCCATATCTCCGTCAAAAATGGCCCCACTTAAAATATGAAGTTACTTTTTAGAAATTGCTCGATTTTTGAAACAAAACTGCATTTAAAGAAAATGTCTTCAGACTCATCTAAAATTATATATTGTATTAATGGCCATATCTCCGTCAAAAATGGCCCCACTTCAAAATATGAAGGTATTTTTAGAATTTGCTCGATTTTTGAAACAAAACTGCATTTAAAGAAAATGACTTCAGACTCATCTAAAATTATATATTATATTAATGGCCATATCTCCGTCAAAAATGGCCCCACTTCAAAATATGAAGGTATTTTTAGAATTTGCTCGATTTTTGAAACAAAACTGCATTTAAAGAAAATGACTTCAGACTCATCTAAAATTATATATTATATTAATGGCCATATCTCCGTCAAAAATGGCCCCACTTCAAATATGAAGGTATTTTTAGAATTTGCTCGATTTTTGAAACAAAACTGCATTTAAACAAAATGTCTTCAGACTCATCTAAAATTATATATTATATTAATGGCCATATCTCCGTCAAAAATGGCCCCACTTAAAATATGAAGGTATTTTTAGAATTTGCTCGATTTTTGAAACAAAACTGCATTTAAAGAAAATGACTTCAGACTCATCTAAAATTATATATTGTATTAATGGCCATATCTCCGTCAAAATGGCCCCACTCCAAAATATGAAGTTATTTTTAGAATTTGCTCGATTTTTTGAAACAAAACTGCATTTAAAGAAAATGACTTCAGACTCATCTAAAATTATATATTATATTAATGGCCATATCTCCGTCAAAAATGGCCCCACTTCAAATATGAAGGTATTTTTAGAATTTGCTCGATTTTTTGAAACAAAACTGCATTTAAAGAAAATGACTTCAGACTCATCTAAAATTATATATTATATTAATGGCCATATCTCCGTCAAAAATGGCCCCACTCCAATAATGAAGTTACTTTTAGACTTTGCTCGATTTTTGAAACAAAACTGCATTTAAAGAAAATGTCTTCAGACTCATCTAAAATTGTATTTATATTAATGGCCATATCGCCGTCAAAAATGGCCCCACATAAAATATGAAGTTACTTTTTAGAAATTTGCTTGATTTTTGAAACAAAACTGCATTTAAAGAAAATGTCTTCAGACTCATCTAAAATTATATATTGTATTAATGGCCATATCTCCGTCAAAAATGGCCCCACTTAAAATATGAAGGTATTTTTAGAATTTGCTCGATTTTTGAAACAAAACTGCATTTAAAGAAAATGACTTCAGACTCATCTAAAATTATATATTGTATTAATGGCCATATCTCCGTCAAAAATGGCCCCACTTAAAATATGAAGTTACTTTTAGAAATTTGCTCGATTTTTGAAACAAAACTGCATTTAAAGAAAATGACTTCAGACTCATCTAAAATTATATGTTGTATTAATGGCCATATCTCCGTCAAAAATGGCCCCACTTAAAAATATGAAGGTATTTTTAGAATTTGCTCGATTTTTGAAACAAAACTGCATTTAAAGAAAATGACTTCAGACTCATCTAAAATTATATATTATATTAATGGCCATATCTCCGTCAAAAATGGCCCCACTTCAAATATGAAGGTATTTTTAGAATTTGCTCGATTTTTGAATCAAAACTGCATTTAAAGAAAATGACTTCAGACTCATCTAAAATTATATATTATATTAATGGCCATATCTCCGTCAAAAATGGCCCCACTCCAATAATGAAGTTATTTTTAGACTTTGCTCGATTTTTGAAACAAAACTGCATTTAAAGAAAATGTCTTCAGACTCATCTAAAATTATATATTATATTAATGGCCATATCTCCGTCAAAAATGGCCCCACTTCAAATATGAAGGTATTTTTAGAATTTGCTTGATTTTTGAATCAAAACTGCATTTAAAGAAAATGACTTCAGACTCATCTAAAATTATATATTATATTAATGGCCATATCTCCGTCAAAAATGGCCCCACTCCAAATATTGAAGTTATTTTTAGACTTTGCTCGATTTTTGAAACAAAACTGCATTTAAAGAAAATGACTTCAGACTCATCTAAAATTATATTTTATATTAATGGCCATATCTCCGTCAAAAATGGCCCCACTTCAAATATGAAGGTATTTTTAGAATTTGCTCGATTTTTGAAACAAAACTGCATATAAAGAAAATGACTTCAGACTCATCTAAAATTATATATTATATTAATGGCCATATCTCCGTCAAAAATGGCCCCACTTCAAATTTGAAGTTACTTTTGGAAATTGTTCGATTTTTAAAAACAAAACTGCATTTAAAGAAAATGACTTCAGACTCATCTAAAATTATATATTATATAAACTGCATTTAAAGAAAATATCTGCAGACTCATCTAAAATTATATATTGTATTAATGGCCATATCTCCGTCAAAAATGGCCCCACTCCAATAATGAAGTTATTTTTAGAAACTGCTCGATTTTTTAAACAAAACTGCATTTAAAGAAAATGTCTTCAAACTCATCTAAAATTATATATTGTATTAATGGCCATATCTCCGTCAAAAATGGCTCCACTTCAAATATGAAGTTACTTTTAGAATTTGCTCGATTTTTGAAACAAAACTGCATTTAAACAAAATGACTTCAGACTCATCTAAAATTATATATTGTATTAATGGCCATATCTCCGTCAAATATGAAGGTGTTTTTAGAATTTGGTCGATTTTTGAAACAAAGCTGCATTTAAAGAAAATGACTTCAGACTCATCTAAAATTATGTATTGTATTAATTGCCATATCTCCGTCAAAAATGGCCCCACTTCAAATATGAAGGTATTTTTAGAATTTGCTCGATTTTTGAAACAAAACTGCATTTAAACAAAATGACTTCAGACTCATCTAAAATTATATATTGTATTAATGGCCATATCTCCGTCAAAAATGGCCCCACTTCAAATATGAAGGTATTTTTAGAATTTGTTCGATTTTTGAAACAAAACTGCATTTAAAGAAAATGACTTCAGACTCATCTAAAATTATATATTATATTAATGGCCATATCTCCGTCAAAAATGGGCCCACTTCAAAATATGAAGGTATTTTTAGAAATTTGCTCGATTTTTTGAAACAAAACTGCATTTAAAGAAAATGTCCTCAGACTCATCTAAAATTATATATTGTATTAATGGCCATATCTCCGTCAAAAATGGCCCCACTTAAAATTGAAGGTATTTTTAGAATTTGCTCGATTTTTGAAACAAAACTGCATTTAAACAAAATGACTTCAGACTCATCTGAAATTATATATTGTATTAATGGCTATATCTCCGTCAAAAATGGCCCCACTTCAAATATGAAGGTATTTTTAGAATTTGCTCGATTTTTGAAACAAAACTGCATTTAAAGAAAATGACTTCAGACTCATCTAAAATTATATATTATATTAATGGCCATATCTCCGTCAAAAAATGGCCCCACTTCAAATATGAAGTTACTTTTTAGAAATTTGCTCGATTTTTGAAACAAAACTGCATTTAAAGAAAATGACTTCAGACTCAAGACTCATCTAAAATTATATATTGTATTAATGGCCATATCTCCGTCAAAAATGGCCCCACTCCAAAATATGAAGTTATTTTTAGAAATTTGCTCGATTTTTTGAAACAAAACTGCATTTAAAGAAAATGTCTTCAGACTCATCTAAAATTATATATTGTATTAATGGCCATATCTCCGTCAAAAAATGGCCCCACTTAAAATATGAAGTTACTTTTAGAATTTGCTCGATTTTTGAAACAAAACTGCATTTAAACAAAATGACTTCAGACTCATCTAAAATTATATATTGTATTAATGGCCATATCTCCGTCAAAAATGGCCCCACTTCAAATATGAAGGTATTTTTAGAATTTGCTCGATTTTTGAAACAAAACTGCATTTAAAGAAAATGACTTCAGACTCATCTAAAATTATATATTATATTAATGGCCATATCTCCGTCAAAAATGGCCCCACTTCAAATATGAAGGTATTTTTAGAAATTTGCTCGATTTTTGAAACAAAACTGCATTTAAAGAAAATGACTTCAGACTCATCTAAAATTATATATTGTATTAATGGCCATATCTCCGTCAAAAATGGCCCCACTTTAAAATATGAAGGTATTTTTAGAATTTGCTCGATTTTTGAAACAAAACTGCATTTAAAGAAAATGACTTCAGACTCATCTAAAATTATATATTGTATTAATGGCCATATCTCCGTCAAAAATGGCCCCACTTCAAAAATGAAGGTACTTTTAGAAATTTGCTCGATTTTTGAAACAAAACTGCATTTAAAGAAAATGACTTCAGACTCATCTAAAATTGCATATTGTATTAATGGCCATATATCCGTCAAAAATGGCCCCACTTAAAAAATAAAGGTACTTTTAGAATTTGCCCGATTTTTGAAACAAAACTGCATTTAAAGAAAATGACTTCAGACTCATCTAAAATTATATATTATATAAATGGCCATATCTCCGTCAAAAATGGCCCCACTTAAAATATGAAGTTACTTTTTAGAAATTTGCTCGATTTTTGAAACAAAACTGCATTTAAACAAAATGACTTCAGACTCATCTAAAATTATATATTGTATTAATGGCCATATCTCCGTCAAAAATGGCCCCACTTAAAATATGAAGTTATTTTTAGAATTTGCTCGATTTTTGAAACAAAACTGCATTTAAAGAAAATGACTTCAGACTCATCTAAAATTATATATTGTATTAATGGCCATATCTCCGTCAAAAAATGGCCCCACTTAAAATATGAAGGTATTTTTAGAATTTGCTCGATTTTTGAAACAAAACTGCATTTAAAGAAAATGTCTTCAGACTCATCTAAAATTATATATTGTATTAATGGCCATATCTCCGTCAAAAAATGGCCCCACTTAAAATATGAAGGTATTTTTAGAATTTGCTCGATTTTTGAAACAAAGCTGCATTTAAAGAAAATGACTTCAGACTCATCTAAAATTATATATTATATTAATGGCCATATCTCCGTCAAAAATGGCCCCACTTAAAAAATGAAGGTACTTTTAGAATTTGCTCGATTTTTAAACAAAACTGCATTTAAAGAAAATGTCTTCAGACTCATCTAAAATTATATATTGTATTAATGGCCATATCTCCGTCAAAAATGGCCCCACTTCAAATATGAAGGTATTTTTAGAATTTGCTCGATTTTTGAAACAAAACTGCATTTAAAGAAAATGACTTCAGACTCATCTAAAATTATATATTATATTAATGGCCATATCTCCGTCAAAATGGCCCCACTTCAAATATGAAGGTATTTTTAGAAATTTGCTCGATTTTTGAAACAAAACTGCATTTAAAGAAAATGACTTCAGACTCATCTAAAATTATATATTGTATTAATGGCTATATCTCCGTCAAAAATGGCCCCACTTCAAAATATGAAGGTACTTTTTAGAAATTTGCTCGATTTTTGAAACAAAACTGCATTTAAACAAAATGACTTCAGACTCATCTAAAATTATATATTGTATTAATGGCCATATCTCCGTCAAAAATGGACATGAAGTTATTTTTAGACTTTGCTCGATTTTTGAAACAAAACTGCATTTAAAGAAAATGTCTTCAGACTCATCTAAAATTATATATTATATTAATGGCCATATCTCCGTCAAAAAATGGCCCCACTCCAATATATGAAGTTACTTTTAAGAATTTGCCCGATTTTTGAAACAAAACTGCATTTAAAGAAAATGTCTTCAGACTCATCTAAAATTATATATTGTATTAATGGCCATATCTCCGTCAAAAAATGGCCCCACTTAAAATATGAAGTTATTTTTAGAAATTGCTCGATTTTTGAAACAAAACTGCATTTAAAGAAAATGACTTCAGACTCATCTAAAATTATATATTATATTAATGGCCATATCTCCGTAAATAAATATGAAGGTCTTTTTAGAATTTGCTCGATTTTTGAAACAAAACTGCATTTAAAGAAAATGACTTCAGACTCATCTAAAATTATATATTGTATTAATGGCCATATCTCCGTCAAAAAATGGCCCCACTCCAAAAATGAAGTTACTTTTTAGAAATTGCTCGATTTTTTTGAAACAAAACTGCATTTAAAGAAAATGTCTTCAGACTCATCCAAATTTATATATTATATTAATGGCCATATCTCCGTCAAAAATGGCCCCACTTAAAATATGAAAGTAATTTTTAGAATTTGCTCTATTTTTGAAACAAAACTGCATTTAAACAAAATGTCTTCAGACTCATATAAAATTATATATTGTGTTAATGGCCATATCTCCATCAAAAAATGGCCCCACTTCAATATGAAGTTATTTTTAGACTTTGCTCGATTTTTGAAACAAACTGCATTTAAAGAAAATGACTTCAGACTCATCTAAAATTATGTATTGTATTAATTGCCAAATCTCCGTCAAAAATGGCCCCACTTCAAATATGAAGGTATTTTAAGAATTTGCTCCATTTTTGAAACAAAACTGCATTTAAACAAAATGACTTCAGATTCATCCAAAATTATATATTATATTAATGGCTATATCTCCGTCAAAAAATGGCCCCACTTAAAAATATGAAGGTACTTTTAGAAATTGCTCGATTTTTGAAACAAAACTGCATTTAAAAAAAATGACTTCAGACTCATCTAAAATTATATATTATTAATGGCCATATCTCCGTCAAAAATGGCTACTCAAATATGAAGTTATTTTTAGAATTTGCTCGATTTTTGAAACAAAACTGCATTTAAAGAAAATGACTTCAGACTCATCTAAAATTATATATTGTATTAATGGCCATATCTCCGTCAAAAAATAGCCCCACTCAAATATGAAGTTACTTTTAGACTTTGCTCGATTTTAAAAAAAACTACATTAGAAATGCTCAGACTCATCTAAAATTATATTTTATTAATGGCCATATCTCCGTCAAAATGGCCCCACATACAAATATGAAGTTATTTTAGAAATTTGCTCGATTTTTGAAACAAAACTGCATTTGAAGAAAATGACTTCAGACTCATCTAAAATTAAATATTGTATTAATGGCCATATCTGCGTCAATGGATGAAGGTATTTTTAGAATTTGCTCGATTTTTGAAACAAAACTGCATTTAAAGAAAATGACTTTTAGACTCATCTAAAATTATATATTATATTAATGGCCATATCTCCGTCAAAAATTGGCCCCACTTAAAATATGAAGGTATTTTTAGAATTTGGTCGATTTTT